>CAUJRU010003999.1:0-26231 GCA_963277665.1 Viscum album | reverse complement strand
AATGTGTGAAAAGTAATGTGTCGTGGTCAAGTAATATGCCTACACGGGCAATGTCATTTGAGTTAAATGAGTATGATAAGATAATTTATATTATTAAAAATAATTAACAAGCAACAAAACAAACACAAACAAGAGGAATAAGACAAACTCGAACCAAATCAAAACATGATATAAATAAATATCACTACATGATGTTATTAATATTTTAATATCTTTTTACATACCCCATTTACTTATTTTATATGAAATGTTCATAATTGTTTTGAAATATTAATGTTTAAATATTAAATATAATTTTTGAGCACTATTTGAATTTATCAAGATTCAAGTATGTTTAATGATTTAACAATAAATATCACCCTACTTATCCAAAATTCATGATTCTTGTTTTTTAGGGTTCCCAATTACAATTCCAACATTTCATTAGAAGTAACCTTTGGGACATTCGTCCATTTAGAGGGCCATATGGACCCCACAAGAAGGCCCAAGGAAACTGTGAAGAAACTGGACCATATATGGAGGTTGAATTACTGGGCTCAATCCAGAAGTCCAAATACCTTAATTATCCTCCCAAGTTCGTAGGACATTTAAAGGAGTCCATGATAAAAATTTCAGTACCCAATCACAAATAAATGGGGCCCAAATGATGCATTGAAGTCCAAACCACCATTCAATACGGAAATTAAAAAAATCATACTAATATTGTAATTTCTCTTGATGTAGAAATCCATTTGAGCTGAAATTTTTCAGTGTGCAAATGGAGATTTGGGCGGACAACTGTCTTGAAGAAATGAATTTTATTTGTGGGCAAAATCCTATTCAAAAACCCATTCACATTATGGACTTCGAGAATATCTCTATTGAAATGGACAGATCATAATTATTTACTAAAACCACCATAACATTGGCTTAATATGTCCAATAGCCGCAAACATTTCACAGTAGATAGAAGACATTATTATCTACAACTTTGAAGAAGTATATTTCTCAATATTCGGCTTTCAGGATGTACATATCGGCGATCCAATTGGAGGGTTATTTCTGGAATGTAAACAGTCCACCACCTTGGGCTATAAATACATCCCCTCCTCTCCTTTCAAAAGGGTTGGCACTTCAGCACTTAATGAGGAGGGTTGTAATTACTAGATCCTTGACAAGGTTCTGGGATGATATGTTTTGATCTTGTTTCAATAAGAGAGACCTCTCCTCCACTTCACTTTCAGGTTCGTTAATGTTTTCTTTCAATTGTAAATGTGTAACTTTGTTTTCATTTTAATCAAATTTTAGTGCTTGTTTCTTCTACAATACCTATTATTCTTCTACACCTTCTGTATTATAATATTAATGGTCTTAAAATAGTTTTATTCATTTTAAATTATAGTCTCTTATTTTTCTTCCTCATTCAATCGAAATTCCATTTTTGATTGTCAAAATCTTTCGTGTGTGTGTTCGACACACTACTCTTTTCTTGTCCCTTTCCTCTTCTAATCTTTTTAAATCGTCACCATAAAAATTAAACCCATATTATAAAAAATATCAATGGCTGAGTAAATCTACCATTGGGGTGAGTTATAATTTTTTGATGTTAATTGATTGAGAGTTTTTGCTCGATGAGTATTCTTTAAATTAATATTGTGTATGTTAAACTTAATATGTCATGGATTAATGATATTTTTTGTTTAAAAAGTAGTTTCCATTGATTATTGGGACCATAAATACACTACCATAAATAATATATGGTTAATATTAGAACCCTAAGTATAGAGAAAGCTTGGATTAAAGGCTTAACATTTGGGAATTCCAATCAACATCAACTTGTGATTTGGGTGTTAATTTAATGCAATATAAAGAAAAGCTCAAGGATATCACATTCATAACTCCCTAATGAAGAACACACCCCAATATTTATCAACTTATTAAATTAAACATCATCCATTAAACATTTCAATTAAGCTCTGCAAACTACCCCCCCCCCCCCCCCAATCAAAATACAATCAACTAATAACAATCGACTATTTTAAAGTATCATCGCCGAGGATTCGACCCAAGTGCTGCTATACACATTAGCAGAGCACCGGAACCTTGACCGGTCAATAGGAGACAATCATACCTGAATTTCAAATGGAACTGTTGCTGGGGATGGTGCTTTAATTATTCGTTAGTTTCTAGTTATTGTAATAAAAAACCAAAAAAACCAAAAAACAAAATTTTAATAAGAAATTAAAAAAATACAAAGAAAAACCCGTCTTCCTATTTCTTCCAAAATATCTATGAATACCCCGTAGCCTTCCAAACAAAACCTCTGATTTGTTTGACCCAGAAATTGAGAGAACACTTCGCCAACTTAGGAGGAATATAAGAGATAATCAACTCATTCAAGAACCCATCCTCATCCAACCAGTTGAATTTGAAATGGACAATCATAGGGAACAAACCCTTAAAGAACTTGTTGCCCCTGATATGAATTACCAACATCTTGGTACTCAATATCCAAACACAGAATCTGACTTCGAACTCAAATTGGGTTTGATTCATCTTATCCCTCATTTTCACGGGCTATCCGGTGAGGATCCACATCTCCACCTTAATGAGTTCCAAGTGGTGTGCTCTTCCATGAAGCCTCAAGGGGTTTTTGATGAACAAATAAAACATAGAGAATTCCCTTTCTCCCTAGATGACACTGCTAATTCATGGACGTACTACATTCCTCGTGGTTCCATAACCACATGTATTTTCATGAAGCAAATCTTCTTAGAGAAATTCTTTCCTGCTTCTCGTACAGCTTCTATCCGAAAGAAAATAAGTGGTATCTGTCAGTTCCCAAGTGAATCACTCCATGATTACTGGGAGAGGTTCAAAAAGCTTGTTGCAACCTGCCCACACCATCAAATCCCTCACCAACTCTTGATCCAATACTTCTATGAGTGTTTATTGTATATGTAGAGAACTTTCATTGATGCCGCATGTGGCGGTGCTCTTATTGATAAAACTCTTTCAACTGCAAGAGATCTCATAAGTAACATGGCTACAAACCAACAAAAATTCCATACTCGAGCACATGATCAAGTCAAACAAGCCCATGATAATCAATCAATTGTGCTGATCAAAATGACCGAGTGGATGAGTGAACTTACAGGACATGTGCGACAACTAGCTGTGGCTACCAAATTTCCAACCTCGTCTTCTCCATAATCAATGTTTCATGAACCTGTCAAAAACTATGGAATCTACAACTCTTCATCTCATCCAACTGAAACATGTCCACAACTTCAAGAGGATCGATCCTATTCATCTGTACCAATGGAGCTCAATGCAGCATATGCTCAGCGTAACACAAATCCTCAACTATCAGGTCAGTTTGTTAGAAACTTCATCCCACCTCACTTTGAGCCCTTCTCTTCTTCCTATTACCAAGGCCTTAGGTATGGTAATCCCATATCTCATCCCCCTCAATTCCCTCCTCAAAACCAAAACCAATTCCAATATGGTCAAGGTGGTGGTAACTTTTATCAACCTTATCCTTTTGTTCCTCAACCTTAAAGGAACAATCCTCCTCCTGGATTCCATTATCCTAGTGAGCCTTCCCAATTACAAAACCAATATAATCAATTTCCCAAGAACCAAAATCTAGGCAATCCCAACCAAGGACAAGCCTCTTCTTCCACGAAACCATGGGAATGTGCAGTGGAATATCTTGCCTCCTTCGCCCGTTCTAGAATTAAAAACATTGAAACTCAAATAGGTCAACTTGCATCCCACATGACCCAGCAACAACAATCAAATTCTTCCCAACTCCTAGCTCAACCATTACCCAAACCCAAGGGTATTGTAAGTGAAATTTCACTTAGATCGGGAATGCACATTGCTATGCCTCAAGATAAGTCCTCTAGCCCTACTTTGAATGTTGAACTAGAAAATGAAAAGAAAAATAAACTTGAAAAGGAACCTAAAACCATTCCCTCACCTACTTCAATTCCACTTAGGAACCCAATTCCATTTCCTCAAGCAGTTTCTAAACCAAGGAAGTCCTTTGAACCTGATACTGAAATGCTCGACATGTTTAGATGTGTTGAAGTCAACATTCCCCTCTTAGATTCCAGAAAACAAATCCCTAAGTATGCCATTTTTCTCAAGGAGTTGTGTACCCACAAGAGGGAACTTAGGTCTTTCGAAAATGTTTCCATTCAGCAGTCTATTCCCATAAAGTCAATGATCCAGGGACCATTAAGGTTCCATGCCAAATTAGATTTTTGAACTTTGATGATGCACTCATAGACCTAGGAACCTCAATTAATGTAATGCCCAAATCCATATTCCGCAACCTTGGTCTAGGTCCCTTACATCCAATAGGTGTTGTCATTCAGTTAGCCAATCGAAGCACAACAAGTCCCAAGGGAATAATTGAGGATGTCCTTGACCGAGTCAATGATCTTATCTTCCCTGCGGATTTCTATGT
The DNA here is from genome assembly GCA_963277665.1 of Viscum album. NCBI lineage: Eukaryota > Viridiplantae > Streptophyta > Magnoliopsida > Santalales > Viscaceae > Viscum > Viscum album. The sequence continues at coordinate 21,775 of CAUJRU010003999.1, read as the reverse complement.
CCTTGACATGGAAGGTGAGATGAAATCTTCTCGATCTCCCCTAATTCTAGGAAGATCATTCCTCATGACTGGGAGAACCAATATTGATGTCCATTCAGGAATCATATCCACGGAGTTCGGTGAAAAACTGGTCATGTTCAACATTTTCCATGCCATGCGATACCCATATGAGAATCAATCTGCATTCTCAATCCATGCTTCTAAGGACACTTCTAAGAGTCAATTGAACCCCAATACACCATGTTCATCATGTTCTAATGATAAAGGGTATTTTGAAATATTCACCATTATTAACAAAGTCATAAATGGTGATGTTGATGTGGACCTCTCATTCATAGAGTCCATCAATCTAAAGGAATGTGAAAACTCTCTTGAATCCCACATCAACATTTATCTCTACTGCTCCACCTTGGAAAGTATTAAGGAAAATGAATATGAAGAAACTAAATTCCCTGCATCCATTCTTGAGATGTCTAAACCACATATGAGAGATGATACTGTTCTAAAACCACTTCCTGAACACCTGAAATATGCATTCCTCTTCCATGATCACTCATATCCGGTCATTATCTCTACCACACTTACTGAAACCGAGGAGTCCAAACATGTTCAAGTGTTAGAGGAAAACAAAAAGGCCTTAGGTTGGACCCTAGATGACATACTTGGAATCAACCCTACCAATTACATGCATGACATCCATCTTAAAGAATCATCCAAACCAATTAGACAACCACAAAGAATAATCAATCCACTCATCCTCGAGGTAGTTAGGGAAGAGAGCACCAAGCTTCTTCAAGCTGGTATTATCTACCCAATTTCTGATAGTGAATGGGTTATTCCAATTCAGTTTGTACCAAATAAGGGTGGGATAACTATTTTCACAAATGAACATGGGGAGGTAGTCACAACTCGAGTGAAGAAAAAATGGCGTGTATGCATCGATTATCAAAAATTGAATGCTGAAACACGAAAAGATCACTACCCTCATCCATTCCTTGATAAAATGATAGAAATATTAGCCGGAAAGTCACCCTATTGCTTTCTTGATGGATAAACCGGCTATTTTCAAATCCCAATCTCACCTCAAGACCAAGAAAAGTCTACTTTCACATACCCTTTTGGAACATATGCATATATAAGAATGCCTTTTGGACATTGCAATGCTCCTGCAACATTCCAGAGGTGTATGATGAGTATCTTTTCAGAATTAATTGAACACTGCATGGAAGTCTTCATGGATGACTTCACCATTTATGGTGAGTCATTTGAGTCATGCTTGTATTCACTCTATCTATTCCATCAAAAGTGTGTCAAGTGTAACATTGTGTTAAATTTTGAAAAATGTCACTTCATGGTTGCAAATGGGATTGTTCTTGGGAACATAGTTTCAAAAGATGGTATTTATGTTGATCCTGCCAAAATTGAAGACATCCAATCACTTCCTAAACCCACTTCTGTTCGGGACATCCGTTCATTTCTCGGCCATGCTGGTTTTTATCGGCGATTCATCCATAACTTCAGTAACATTTACCTTTCACTCAATATTTTGCTTCAAAATGATGTCACTTTCCATTTTGATGAAGTTTGAAAGAGATCCTTCATTGAACTCAAAACTGCTCTCACATATGCCCCGATAATCCAACCCCCTGATTGGTCTTTACCCTTTGAATTGATGTGTGATGCTTCTGATAGAGCTGTTGAGGCTATTCTTGGTCAATGAAGAGAATTAATTACTCATGTCATCTATTAGGCCTCAAAAACATTGTATGAAACTCAATCTCATTACACTATCACTGAAAAAGAACTTTTTGTAGTTGTTTTTGCCTTAGATAAATTCCGGACCTATCTCTTAGGTACAAAAATCATCATCTTCACAGACCATTATGGTATAATTTTCTTACTCAAGAAAAGTTATTCCAAACCGAGGATAATAAGATGAATCATAATGCTCCAAGAGTTTGACATTGAAATAAAAGATAGACCAGGAAAAGAAAACCCTGTGGCTGATCGCTTGAGAAGAATTTCTAATTCTTCTCATTCTGAAATCATTGATCCGGAATTCCCCATTGAGAACCTTTCATCTCTCACTCCAAAAATACCATGGTATACCCCAATTGTAAATTACTTGGTTTCTGGTGTTTTTCCTGAAAACGTTTCAAAAGAACAAAAAATGAAGTTGAAAAGTGATTCAAAATACAATTTTTGGGAAGAAAATAAATGTTGGGAAACTGGGGAAGACATGGTAATTAGAATATTTGTTGAAGAAAATGAGCATTATACTATCTTAGAATTCTATCACTCGCTTCCCGTAGGTGGCCACTTTGGACCACAAAGGACCTCTCGAAAGGTCATAGACTCTGGATTCTTCTGGCCTTTACTCTTCAAGGACTCACATGAGTTCTGTCAATCATGTTCCACTTGCCAAAAGTTCGGCACAATCTCCAAAAGAAATGAAATTCCAAAAAAGCCCTTAATCTTTTGTGAAATCATTGATGTTTGGGGTATCGATTTCATGGGACCATTTCCCCCTTCCATTGGATTCTCATACATTCTTCTTGCGATTGATTATGTTTCTAGGTGGGTTGAGGCCAAACCCACTAGGAAGGATAATGCTCATACTGTAACTGAGTTCCTCAAAACCTACATCTTCCATTGATTTGGCACACCTCATTCCATGATAAGTGACATAGGAACCCATTTTCATAATAAAAACATGGAACCTGTTTTGAAAAAGAATGGGGTTGTACATAAAACTTCAACTGCATATCACCCCTAAAAAATGGCATGGCTGAACTTTCTAATATAGAAGTGAAAATTGTGCTTGAGAGAATTGTTAAGCCCACCAGAAAATACTGGTCTGAGATACATGGTGAAGCCTTTTGGGCTTATCAAACTACCTATAAAACACCCATTGGGATGTCTTCCTTTAGGATTGTTTTTGGTAAATCATGTCACTTATGAGTTAAAATCCAACATAAGTCATTTTGGGCAGTGAAAACATGTAATTTTGATATTGATAAATCTGGTGAAGAAAGATTTTTCCAATTGGATGAACTGGAGGAGCTTCGACTTGAATCCTATGAGAATTGCAATCTGTACAAAGAGAAGGCTAAGGTACTCCATTACAAAAACATCCTGAGAAAGGTATTTCATGAAGGAGAAAAGTTAATGCCCTTCAATTCCCGATTTCATCTTCACCCAGGCAAGATTAATTCTCATTGGGAAGGCCCTTTTATTATCACTAATGTTTACCCATTTGGAGTAGTGCAATTCCAAGACCCCCCCTCCAAAAGGACATTTACGGTAAATGGACATCGGTTGAAACATCACCATGAGAGGACACACAATCCTGGAATAACATCAACTTCCATTGGATCCACAGTAGACCCACCACTGGATGGAGATGGAAACACACCAAATCCAAACTAGGGGGCATGTTTAAATACACATCTATATATTTGTATAACACCATTATAAAATAATAAATTTTTTGAATGAAAAAATTTCGAACACATACTTAGGTTTTAGGAATAATGATTATGATAAAAAACCATTAACTCATATATAAATAAATATATAATAAGTTATATATTATTATATATATACATACATATATATTTATGTAACAACCATAATTGGATAAAAATGAATCCTTTCACACCATAACATTTAGAGATAAATATTTAGAATTAAACCCGCATTATTATTAAAATTTTATGTTAAAAAATCAATGTGATTTTATTTATATATTAATATATATGTAACAACATAATTTGAATAAAACAATTAATCCCTCAATGTAAAGACCCGTAAAATTTAAGGGAAATTTTTTCTTGATTTTCTTTAGAATTTTACAAGAGCGCGGTTTCTGACGGCACCTGATTCCGAGGCCCGGAGTGCCCGGAATCAATTTCCGAAGTTTGGCTCGGGTACGTTCAGTGAACGAACGAGTGGGAATTCCTAACTTTTGATCCGGTGCTCGGAATTGAAATCTGAGGGCACTGATGAACTCGCAGCGCCGATATTCGCTTAAAGAGACCCTTTCGGAAGTTGCGTTTGTTGCGGGACGAAATTTAGTTTTTGGGAGAATTATAAAAAGTTGAATAAAAAAATGTGGATTCTTTTTATTTCACTTTTGTAGGTTAACTCCTCTCAAAGGGAGTTAGGGGTGGGACCCACACCCACATAACCTCCCTTGAGAGGATTAAGTGTGGTGGCACCCACACAAACCTAAACCTCTCATATTCCCCCTTAAACTCCCCTCTCTCCCTCTTAAATTTTTGTAAACTTAACATCTAATTAATTACACATGACATGTTTAATTAATTAAGTGTTATGTTTTTGAATTTGATGTTTTGAATTCCTTGGCTTGGTAAATAAAATAAGGAGGAACCTTATTTTATTTTGTTAGTTTTGTTTAGCCAACTTGTGAGGATTTTTGAGAGCTCCTCCTCCTTCTTCTTCAACTTGACGAAGAACGTTCATCTTGATGAAGAACGTTCATCTTGACGAAGAACGTTCATCTTGACGAAGAACATTCAACTTGACAAAGAACGCTCATGTTCCGGCGAAGAACGCCGCTCCTCTTTTCTTCGTCTTCCGTGTCAACGAGAGGGAACGCCGCTTCCTCCTCGGACTCCCTTCGTCGGCATACGAAGATTCGCCAACGACGTATCTCATCGGACGCACCTCTTCGTCATCGGTTTTGACGAACGACTACCGCGACGCCCGACCTCCGCGACGTTGTCTTCTGCGGAACGTTGACAAATCCTCGAACCTATACCCAAGGTAGTGGTTGTTGTATTTGTTTATTTATTTATCCTTGTTCGTGGTTCATGCATGATTAACGTAATGATTTAAAATTATGTTATTATTTAACGTGAGGGGGGACGGACCGCATGAACACGGCCGAACCCCCTCCATCGTTCTTGTTGATTTACCTTGTGGGTGGAAACAAGGTGGCGTGGTGTCCTCGCACCACGCGGTTAATCGTGCGAATATATTACGCGACGCCGTCGCGCGCGCACCATGGAAGAATCATCATGAACGCGACGCCGTCGCGCCGCGTTGAAAGAAATCAGAGGCACGACGGAGGGACGCGGTGTCGTCGCACCGCGCCGGACGACGAACACCGCGGCCGGTTCCGGGCCGCGGCGGAATGAGAAGACCGGCGGCCGGGCCGCCGGCGTCGGAAGCCGAAGAGGGGACCGGATTTTCCGGTCCCGTTGGAGAAAACCGGCCGGCAGTTGGCCGGCCGGAAGGTGCAAGGCCGGGGGAATAAATTCCCCCGGCCAGCTCTAAAGCCCCCCTCATTTATGGGGGGGGGCGGTTTTCTTGAAGGGGGGCAGCCGTCCCCCCGGTTGGCCTCATTGAAGGCCCCCCACGAGGGGGGCGGTTTTCTTTGGGGGAGGCAGGTGGCCCCCCCCCCGGTTTCCTCAAGCAGCCCCCCCCCCACGAGGGGGGCCGTTTCTCACAAAAAAAGGGCGCGGCTAAAAAGCCGCACCGCACTTCTGGAAAGCGGGGGGCTTAGCCTCTCCCGCGCGTGACCCAGTGGCGCCAGCCGCGCCGCCGCCGGCCGGGCCGGGTCGGACCCGGGTCGGGTCGACCCGGTTCGGGCCGACCCAGGGGGGGTCGGGCCGGGTCGGCCCGGACTCGGACCCCCCCGTTTCGGATCAGATTCGGTCTTTTGGCCAGAACATGAGCCACAGACCTCCGATCGATGAACCGTCTATGGAAACACGATCCTTGGATCGAGACGGTCGTTTCGGTATATCGCACTCAAGGTTTAGGATTACTTTGACTTCGGCCGGGTTGGTTCGTTCACGAAACCAACCGGGCCTTCGGAGCGGAAACACTCATATCTTGAGCTACGGACGTCCGATTGACGTGCTGTCAGCTGTGTTGTGTTCCTATTTGTGAGACGGATCTTTTGGCATACTCCGCCCGAGGTTTGGACGCAGGTGGAGTACGGTCGGGATGGTTTTACCTTAAAAACCAACCGGGCCCCCGGGACGAAAATGCCAATAACTCTCAGACCGGGCGTCTGATCGACGCGCCGTCTGTTGCGTTGAGTTCCTGTTGGCGATATGGAACTTTGGATACATCAACTCTGGTCTTTGTGACAGTTGATGTATCAGCCTCTCAGCTCGTGGAGCGGACCCTCCGAACGAGCTTGCTGTCTGCGGGAACCCTAGTGCTGGCTGCGATTGTTACTATGTCTACTACTGCTACTACTGCTACTGTGACTGCGACGACGACAGTACAGAGATCCTGTGTGGATTCGACGACGACGACTTCAGCACTCAGCGATCCTACGTGGATCAGTGCTACAGGTCCTGTGTGGGCCCGATCCTGTGTGGGTCCGATCCTGTGTGGGTCTTTGCGCTCAGTGGTCCTGTGTGAACCAGCGCCTACAGGTCCAGTGTGGGCCCGATCCTGTGTGGGTCTTTGCGGTGATTATCTACAGGTCCTACGTGGGCCCGATCCTGTGTGGGTCTTTTGCGGGGGTTAGTTACCTATCGATCCTTCGTGGGTCCGACGAATTAGATAGATCAGAGATCATCTTTATCGTTCTTTGAAGATGTATACCTATGTGAGCTGAATCCTATTGCTTTCCTGTGTGGATTGTGTTGTGCAATCCTGTGTGGATTACGTTTTTCTTTCCTGTGTGGATTGTGTTGTGCAATCCTATGTGGATTACGTTTTGCTTTCCTGTGTGGAATACTTTTACCTTCCTGTGTATACTGAGTTGTACTTGGGCTCGGAGGTTGGAGCGTATTTGAAATTGATGACTTAGGTATATGTATGGGCATATACCTAAGCAGTGTCGGTTGTTACTTCGTGATTGTACCTTTCTTCGTGGTTTATCCTTTGTGGATTTGAGAGACCTTCAGGGGTCCCGGGGTCCCTACTGAGTAGCTTATACTCACGCCTGCACGGACTTTGCCCGCACTACGTTGTGTTGGTTGCAGACGACGGACAACGTTGACCTTAGCTGAGGCTTGCAGAGTGGGACGGTACCCGGAGGTGGACCACTTGGCGGGACGTGCACGGAGCGGACGGCGGGACCCGTGGAGCAGTGGAGCTTTCTGTACCCACCCTTTAGGTGGGATTTCCAGTGGACAGCTCGGTGTAGCGGCTTTTACTTTACAGTTGCTGTTTTCCCCTTTCGAGTTGTAGTTTACTTTCAGTTTGGGTTTGTATACTGGCCCATTTACTTTTCCGCACATCAGTTGTACTCTGCTTTTGTTTAGTGTTTACTTTCCGCTTTCTTACTCTGTGGTGTTTGTTTACTTTACAAAGGCAATGCCTTCCCTTTTTACCGGGATTTACGCCTTGGTTCTAGTCGCAAGCCCCTGGCCTATGGAAGGCGGGCATGGGGTAGTCACGGCACGGACCCCGAGGGCGGGTGGTGACAAATTGGTATCAGAGGAGTTCGGTTCTACTGCGAACTCTGATCTTTTCTATGTGAAGCAATAATGTTTAGCGTATTGAGTGTGGTTTTCAGTCCATGGAGTCCAGTGTTGGTGCGGCGGCCGACGTATCCGTACACCAGGACCCTGACTTCTGATTTCCGACTTAATGCACGAAAACATTTATTGCGTGTGTGTTTCAAAGTTTTCTTTGTGATTTCTTTGTGTCAAATCACCAGGTATACTGTTTGACCGTGACGCACCTGTTTCCTTTCAGGATGGCCCCACGACGACAGCCAGCTAGGGTTCCGAGAGTCGAGTGTGACGATAGCCCACCGAGCGACGAGGCTTCGGTACAGGGCCCTCTTGCAGTTGAGGAACCAACGGAGGCACCAGCGATACTACCATACGTTGGGTCATCGATGCCACCAGCCCCAGCAGTAGGCGATGCACGCCACTTGAGTGCGCTGTACGAGTTCCAGCGCCAGAGGCCACCCAGGTTCCGGGGAGTGACGGACCCGCAGGCGGTTGAGGATTGGCTGGAGGCTGTGGTGGGAGTCTTCAGGCTAGTGGGGATGCTGGCAGACTTCATGGTGATCTTTGCTGCCAGCCTCCTTCAGGCAGCAGTAGGCAGGTGGTGGAGCCACTTGTTTCAGTTTTGCGACGGGATGACCTTCGCATGGGAAGACTTCGAGACCTTCTTCAGGGTGGAGTTTGTGCCAGTAGCTCTACACCTCGAGCGTGTACATGATCTTCTGCCTTTGCCGCGTGTTTTTCGATCAGTAGCCGAGTCATCTGTGGGTAGTAGACAGATGATGCAGAGGTCCAGGAGGACCAGACTAGCAGTTGGAAGATCTCGGGTTTTAGGACCGGTGGTGCGGGGCACCCGATGTGGGGTCAGAGCCAGGCGTTCCAGAAACGGACAATGTTACTCCTGCGGCGGGAAGGGTCACCTGGCACGTGACTGTCCGACTCCTCGTACGTTTGATCAGCGGGTGTTAGAGGAGCCACTGAGACGGAAGCAGCGGCGAGTGCTTGAGCAACAGCCGAGTAGTGGACAAGGCAGTAGAGCTCCGAGAGCAGGTGGACAGGAGAGGAACTAGTGGATACGTCCCTTGTACTTCTAGTTCCATTTTGCTATTGTATTCGTGTCTTGTACTATGAGCTGCAATAATAAAAAAGACACTTATCTTTGTTTGCTTTACTGTCCTTTTGTTTGATTGATACTAAGTGGTCCCGGTTAAACTGTTGACTTGACCCTCACTTTCGAGATTTCAACTGGAGGGGACCCAGTAACCTCACACTGATGCCGACAGTGTGACTCGACCCTTGGAGGCGAGAGTAACGGTTGGACCTCTTGGTAGCAGCGTCGAGGCCTTACGACGTCATCTGTGCCATAAATTAACTAATCATGACAGAATTGACTGTATTAGGCAAGGAACGTGGTTCATCCAGGGTATGAGACCAGATTTCACTTTTCGCCAAAGGATAAATCTTTGCAGCTAGCCTCTTTGCATATATCCTTCGTGGATAGAGATGGAGCAGCCTTCCTTCAGTCTCTCACAGTCACTCCTCCACTACTGCAGCGAGTCAGGGAGGCACAGCGTGGGGACGCTGACTGTGAGACACGGCGTGCACAGATATCCTCGGGACAGGCACCTGATGGTTTCTCCCTTGGAGCCGAGCACGACATCCTTTTCAGAGGACGTACCATGGTACCAGTCGCTTTGCGAGAGGAAGTGCTGAGAGAGTTTCACACTTCTCCTTTGGCGGTACATCCTGGAGTGGCGAAGATGTACCAGGACCTCAGACGACAGCACTGGTGGCCGAGCATGAAGAAGACTGTAGCAGAGTTCGTTTCTCGATGCCTCACCTACCAGCAGGTGAAGGAAGAGCATCAGGTACCAGTGGGCTTGGTACAGCCCTTGGAGGTTCCGGAGTGGAAGTGGGACGGCATATCTATGGACTTCGTTACTGGACTTCCTCGCACTTCCAGGGGTCACGACTCCATCTGGGTGATTCTTGACCGACTCACCAAGTCGGCACACTTCTTACCCATCAGAGAGCAGGGCTCAGTGGAGAGCTTGGGACGTCTCTACGTTCAGGAGATTGTGCGGCTCCACGGTGTACCATCATCTATCGTCTCCGATCGAGATGATCGCTTTACTTCCCGGCTTTGGAAGGGGTTACAGGAGGCGTTCGGGACGCAACTACGTCTGAGCACAACCTTTCACCCTCAGACGGATGGTCAGACGGAGAGGACCATTCAGACTCTCAAGGACATGCTCCGCGCATGTGTCCTCGACTTGGGTCGTAGCTGGGAGGACCACCTACCCTTGGTGGAGTTCACGTACAACAACAGCTACCACTACACTATCGAGATGGCACCGTACGGGGCATTTTACGGCCGACCATGTAGATCTCCTTTGTGCTGGACAGACCCTGAAGAGTCAGCACTCGTGGGACCGGAGATGGTTCAGGCCACGACAGAGAAGGTCCAGGTCATCCAGGAGCGGATGAGGACAGTACAGAGCCGGCAGAAGTCATACGCTGACAGGAGGCGGAGGCCACTGGAGTTCAAGGATGGAGACCACGTCTTCTTGCGGGTCTCACCTCGACGTGGTATTCGAAGATTTGGCCGAGGCGGCAAGTTATCTCCGCTCTTCATCAGACCCTTCCAGGTCCTCAGCAGGGTTGGCGAGGTGGCTTATCGCCTGGCTCTGCCACCTCAGTTGCACCGGGTGCACGACGTCTTCAACGTATCCCAGTTGAGGAGATACGTGCACGACCTGACGCACATCATTGACCATGGGGAGCTTGACGTTGACGATGGGGCGACCTTCACGGAGGTCCCGGTGGAGATAGAGGATCGACAGGAGCGGGTCCTGCGTGGGCGATCGATTCCTCTTGTGCGCATCAGATGGCAGCACAGAAATCTCCAGGAGAGCATATCGGAGCGGGAGGCTCAAATGCGTGCTCAGTACCCTCATTTGTTTCCCTAGTTTTTGATGTATCTTTACGGGGACGTAAAGCCCTGAGGTGGGAGTAATTTAAAGACCTGTAAAATTCAAGGGAAATTTTTTCTTAATTTTCTTTAGAATTTTACAAGAGCGCGGTTTCTGACGGCACCTGATTCCGAGGCCCGGAGTGCCCGGAATCAATTTCCGAAGTTTGGCTCGGGTACGTTCAGTGAACGAACGAGTGGGAATTCCTAACTTTTGATCCGGTGCTCGGAATTGAAATCCGAGGGCACTGATGAACTCGCAGCGCTGATATTCGCTTAAAGAGACCCTTTCGGAAGTTGCGTTTGTTGCAGGACGAAAGTTAGTTTTTGGGAGAATTATAAAAAGTTGAATAAAAAAATGTGGATTCTTTTTATTTCACTTTTGTAGATTAACTCCTCTCAAAGGGAGTTAGGGGTGGGACCCACACCCACTTAACCTCCCTTGAGAGGATTAAGTGTGGTGGGACCCACACGAACCTAAACCTCTCATCTTCCCCCTTAAACTCCCCTCTCTCCCTCTTAAATGTTTGTAAACATAACATCTAATTAATTACACATGACATGTTTAATTAATTAAGTGTTATGTTTTTGAATTTGAAGTTTTGAATTCCTTGGCTTGGTAAATAAAATAAGGAGGAACCTTATTTTATTTTGTTAGTTTTGTTTAGACAACTTGTGAGGATTTTTGAGAGCTCCTCCTCCTTCTTCTTCAACTTGACGAAGAACGTTCATCTTGATGAAGAACGTTCATCTTGACGAAGAACGTTCATCTTGACGAAGAACGTTCAACTTGACGAAGAACGTTCAACTTGACGAAGAATGATCATGTTCCGACGAAGAACGCCGCTCCTCTTTTCTTCGTCTTCCGTGTCAACGAGAGGGAACGCCGCTTCCTCCTCGGACTCCCTTCGTCGGCATACGAAGATTCGCCAACGACGTATCTCATCGGACACACATCTTCGTCATCGGTTTTGACGAACGACTACCGCGACGCCCGACCTCCGTGACGTTGTCTTCCGCGGAACGTTGACAAATCCTTGAACCTATACCCGAGGTAGGGGTTGTTGCATTTGTTTATTTATTTATCCTTGTTCGTGATTCATACATGATTAACGTAAGGATTTAAAATTATGTTATTATTTTACTTGAGGGGGGCCGGACCGCATGAACACGGCCGAACCCCCTCCATCGTTCTTGTTGATTTACCTTACGGGTGGAAACAAGGTGGCGTGGTGTCCTCGCACCACACGGTTAATCGTGCGAATATATTACGCGACGCCATCGCGCGCGCACCATGGAAGAATCATCATGAACGCGATGCCGTCGCGCCGCGTTGAAAGAAATCAGAGGCACGGCGGAGGGACGCGGTGTCGTCGCACCGCGCCGGACGACGAACACCGCGGCCGGTTTTGGGCCGCGGCGGAACGAGAAGACCGGCGGCCGGGCCGCCGGCGTCGGAAGCTGAAGAGGGGACCGGATTTTCCGGTCCCGTTGGAGAAAATCGGCCGGCAGTTGGTCGGCTGGAAGGTCAATGGCCGGGGGAATAAATTCCCCCGGCCAGCTCTAAACCCCCCCTCATTTATGAGGGGGGCGGTTTTCTTGAAGGGGGGCAGCCGACCCCCCGGTTGGCCTCATTGAAGGCCCCCCACGAGGGGGGCGGTTTTCTTTGGGGGAGGCAGGTGGCCCCCCCGGTTTCCTCAAGCAGCCCCCCCCATGAGGGGGGCCGTTTCTCACAAAAAATGGGCGCGGCTAAAAAGCCGCGCCGTACTTCTGGAAAGCGGGGGGCTTAGCCCTTCCCGCGCATGACCCAGCGGCGCCAGCCGCGCCGCCGCCGGCCGGGCCGGGTCGGACCCGGTTCGGGTCGACCCAGTTCGGGCCAACCCAGGGGGGGTCGGGCCGGGTCGGCCCGGACTCGGACCCCCCCGTTTCGAATCAGATTCGGTCTTTTGGCCATAACATGAGCCACGGACCTCCGATCGACGAACTGCCTATGGCAACGCGATGCTTGGATCGAGACGGTCGTTTCGGTATATCGCACTCAAGGTTTCGGATTACTTTGATTTCGGCCAGGTTGGTTCGTTCACGAAACCAACCGGGCCTTCGGAGCGGAAACGCTCATATCTTGAGCTACGGACGTCCGATTGACATGCCGTCAGCTGTGTTGTGTTCCTCTTTGTGAGACGGATCTTTTGGCATACTCCGCCCGAGGTTTGGACGCAGGTGGAGAACGGTCGGGATGGTTTTACCTTAAAAACCAACCGGGCCCCGGGGACGAAAATGCCAATAACTCTCAGACCGGGCGTCCGATCGACACGTCGTCTGTTGCGTTGAGTTCCTGTTGGCGATACGGAACTTTGGATACATCAACTCTGGTCTTTGTGACAGTTGATGTATCAGCCTCTCAGCTCGTGGAGCGGACCCTCCGAACGAGCTTGCTGTGTGCGGGAACCCTAGTGCTGGTTGCGATTGTTACTATGTCTACTACTGCTACTGTGACTGCGACGACGACAGTACAGAGATCCTGTGTGGATTTGAAGATGACGACTTCAGCACTCAGCGATCCTACGTGGATCAGTGCTACAAGTCCTGTGTGGGCACGATCCTGTGTGGGTCCGATCCTGTGTGGGTCTTTGCGCTCAGCGGTCCTGTGTGAACCAGCGCCTACAGGTCCTGTGTGGGCCCGATCCTGTGTGGGTCTTTGCGGTGATTATCTACAGGTCCTACGTGGGCCCGATCCTGTGTGGGTCTTTTGCGGGGGTTAGTTACCTATCGATCCTTCGTGGGTCCGACGACATAGATAGGTCAGAGATCATCTTTATCGTCCTTTGAAGAAGTATACCTGTGTGAGCTGAATCCTATTGCTTTCCTGTGTGGATTGTGTTGTGCAATCCTGTGTGGATTACCTTTTTCTTTCCTGTGTGGATTGTGTTGTGCAATCCTGTGTGGATTACGTTTTGCTTTCCTGTGTGGAATACGTTTACCTTCCTGTGTAGACTGAGTTGTACTTGGGCTCGGAGGTTGGAGCGTATTTGAAATTGATGACTTAGGTATATGTATGGGCATATACCTAAGCAGTGTCGGTTGTTACTTCGTGATTGTACCTTTCTTCGTGGTTTATCCTTTGTGGATTTGAGAGACCTTCAGGGGTCTCGGGGTCCCTACTGAGTAGCTTATACTCACCCCTGCACGGGCTTTGCCCGCACTACGTTTTGTTGGTTGCAGACGACAGACAGCGTTGACCTTAGCTGAGGCTTGCAGAGTAGGACGGTACCCGGAGGTGGACCACTGGGCGGGACGTGCACGGAGCGGACGGCGGGACCCGTGGAGCAGTGGAGCTTTCTGTACCCACCCTTCAGGTGGGATTTCCAGTGGACAGCTCTGTGTAGCGGCTTTTACTTTACAGTTGCTGTTTTCCCCTTTCGAGTTGTACTTTACTTTCAGTTTGGGTTTGTATACTGGCCCATTTACTTTTCCTCACTTCAGTTGTACTCTGCTTTTGTTTAGTGTTTACTTTCCGCTTTCTTACTCTGTGGTGTTTGTTTACTTTACAAAGGCAATGCCTTCCCTTTTTACCGGGATTTACGCCTTGGTGCTAGTCGCCAGCCCCTGGCTTATGGAAGGCGGGCTTGGGGTAGTCACGACACGGACCCCGAGGGCGGGTCGTGACACTCAAATAAAAATAAATGATTTTTTTAAAATATATTATCATAGAGATAAAATTTAAAGCCATAAATAAATTAATAAAATTATATGAATGAAAAAAATATTCTCATATAAATTGTTACAAAAAACCTCTAAAGACCCGAAAATTTCAAAGGGAATTTTTTTTCTTAAATACTTTAAAATTTTAGAGTCCGCAGTTTCTGACGACACCTTATTCTAAGGCCCGGTGTGCCCAGAATCAATTTCTGAAGATTTTGATCAGGTACGTTCAGTAAACCTACGTGCGCGTTTTTCAATCTTTTGAACCGGTGCTCGTAATTGAAAACCGAGGACACCGATGAACTCGTAATGCCAGTATACTCTTAGGGGGACCTTTACCGCAGTTGCGTTCTGAAGTATGTTGTAGTTAAAATTTGGGGATTCGTTAATAATTAAATAAATTGTTATATTATAATTTATTTTTAGGTGGAAGTCAATTCCTCCATAGGGAAGTTGGAGTTGGGTCCCACACCCCACATAACTTCCCATGGGAGGATATGACTAAGGGTGGTGGGGCCACACGAACCCCTAACTTTTAACCTCCCCTCCACTCCCTTGAAACACCCCATTTAACACTCCCTTTCTTTTAATTTGACAACTCCCCACTTTAATGAGATCTATCCACGTCCCTCCATTTATTTCGCCATCACCCTTTAATTAATTAATTGATCCACAATGAATTAATTAATTCAAGTGTTTGAGTTTTGAAGATTCATGTGGAGAATAAAATAATAGCTTATACTATTATTTTTATTTAGCACACATTGTGTTTGGAGAGCTGGGAGAAATCTATGGAGAAATATAAGAACACTGCTCTTCACTCGACGAAGAATATCACGGATGAAGAACGTGATGTCACCAATGAGGCTTCCTCTTCGGGTGCACTCTGATGTCAATGGAATCGACTCTGTTCTTCCACGATGCCCGACCACTGCGACATTCGTCTTCCATGGTTTGATGATGTGCAACATCTTTTCGAGGTATGGGATTTTGTATATTTTCATATATGTGATCTATACTCCTTGAACATGGGTGTTTATTTGTTGGATACTTATTTGAACCACTAACGCGGTGGGTATGGGATAACAAACAAGTCTGGACCCATCTACAACTTTTTTTTGATGCTTAGAACGTTTGGAGATGGATGAATGGAAGGGAAAAGTTGATTTGAGGTCATCGTAGTGGAGAGCAGAACCCAGGAGAGCCATAGGCACAGACGGGAGGTAAAACGGACCACCGGAATGACTCTGGTGGCCCAAAGAGGATTACCGCGGTGCAGGTCGTCGGGGGCCGGTGGCGGCGCCCCACCGCACCCCATGTAGGAGTCCGTTGTGGCACCAACCGCGGCGATGTGGAGTAGATCCCACGCCACACGGGTTCCGGGGAGACAGGGCGGTGCCAGCCTGGCACCGTCATTTTCGCGAAACTGGGGGGTCTCCCACACCCCTCTACATAGCCCACCTCGCCGAGCCACGGCTGGAAATGGGTCGGGCCAAGCCAGCCGGGACTGGCCAAGCCCGACCGGGCCAGACTCGGACCCGGGTCCGGTCGACCCTGTTCGGGCAGACCTAGGGTGGGTTGGGCCTGGTCGGACCGGGCCCAGACCCCCTATTTTGGACTTTTTTCGGTTAATTGCCCATAAAATGAGCTATAGACCATAGATTGATTCTCCATCAGTTGTGTAGGATTCCAAGTTTTGAGTCGGTCATTTCGTTATATTACACTCAAGGTTTTGGTGATGTTTGGGTACGGCCGTGTTGGTTCGAATATAATACCAACCAAGCCCTTGGATCGGAAATGCATATAACATAAGGACCAGACGTCCGATTGATGTGCCGTAAACTATGTTGGTTTCCATTTGTTGATATGGTTCTTTTTGCATAATCCACGTGGGATTTGGATAAGATTACAGTATGGTCGGGATGGTATTAGCTTAAAAACCAACCGGGCCCCTAGAACGGAAAAGCCAATATCTCACAGACTGGGCGTCTGATTGACACGCCGTCTGTTGAATTGAGACCCCTATGATGAGGCGTTCCTTTTTTATTCTTCTACGTGGGACTTCATGAAACTTAGAGTATCTGCTTGAGGTTTGTGGAGAGGACCCTCCTGGTTACGAGCAAGCAGAGTGTGGAGGCCTAGTAGCTGTAGACCTGAGGACTACTTGACCGATTGGACTTGGAGTGATTCGACTAGCCCAGTGGATGAAGTGCCCATTTTGGTAGCAGTCCCATGGCAGACAGAGTGCCTGGTTTGGATGTAGACTCACCGTACTCGACTAGAGGAGTACCTCTGACGGCTATTAGGGGGAGTTCTCGGTTTCATGGCAGACCCACATCGCACAGAGCTCCCGGTTTGGAAGCAGACCCGCGGTACTCGATAGGAGGAGTACCTCAGCAGTCCAAGGTTATTGATTAGTGCCTCGGAGTCATTACAGGGCCACTATACTCGACATAGGAGGAGTTCTCCAGCTGTTGTGGTTTCGATAATGAAAATCCAAGTTTGAGGTGAGTCATGACCATTGTGTTTTCCTCATGATTGAGATGGGTTACTTGATAACTTAGGTATATGTATGGGCATATACCTATGAAAAGTTTATCTGTTGAGATTTTTTTTGTGGTTTATCCCTGTTGGATTTAGTGTGACCTTGTGGGCCTCAGGGTCCATACTGAGTATCGTTATACTCACCCCTACAAAGGCTATACCCACACCTCATTGTGTTGGATGCAGACGATAGACAACACTGACCGAGGAAGAGTGTACGAGGACTGGACGGTACCCATATGTGGACAATCGGCGTGATGAAACACGGACCAGACTGATAGACGCGGAGTGCTGAGGACTACATCTGTACCTACCCTTCATGTATGAACCCAGAGGAAGATCCATGATCTACTTTCATCTTCCAGTTTTTTGTCTTTTCAGTTGTACTTTCTTTCAGTTGTAGTTGTGCCATTATTTTGGGCTTGTATTTCTAGGCCCTTCGTAGTTTTAGCACACTTGGAACACTGCTTTACTTAGTGTTTGCTTCCACTTGTTCTCTTGTTGTGTGTGTTTACATTTTATAAAGGCAATGCCTTCCCAGTTCGAGGGAATTACGCCATTGGTGCTAGTCTCCAGCCCCTGAACTATGGAAGGCATGATTGGGGTAGTCACGATGCGGGCCTCGGGGGATGGTTCTTGACAATTGGTATTAGAGGATTTCATTTCTATCGCAGAACATAGGACTCTGATATTTTCTTTTCTTTGAAGCAATAGTGTTAAGGGTACTAAGTGTGGTTTTCAGTTCAGGGTGTCCAGTGTTGGTGCAGGTGGCCGACGTATCCATACACCAAGACACTGACTTCTGATTTCTAACTCAGTTCATGAAAACACTGATGGTGGGTGTGTTTTCAATAGTTTTCTCTAAGTCATCTCAAACCAGGTCAGCTCACCAGGTATAGTCTTTAACCATGTCACTTCTGTTTCGTTCAGGATGCCTCCCAGTAGATAACCATCTAGGGCCCTGAGAG
Source organism: Viscum album (assembly GCA_963277665.1). Lineage (NCBI taxonomy): Eukaryota > Viridiplantae > Streptophyta > Magnoliopsida > Santalales > Viscaceae > Viscum > Viscum album. Next base: position 4,145 of record CAUJRU010003999.1, on the reverse strand, counting down.
TTGTACATACTGATAGGCCGCCGAGTGATGAGGCATCAGTATAGGTCCCTCTTCTAGTTGAGGCACTAGCGGAGGCAATGACAGTACTACCACCCATTGGCCCACCTATGCCACCATCACCAGTAACAGGTGATGCATGCCACTTGATAGCACTGCACGAGTTCCAACGCCTGAGGCCACCCAGGTTCCAGGGAGTGATGGACCCACAGGCGGCTGAGGATTGGCTGGAGGCTGTGGTGAGAGTCTTCATGTTAGTAGGGATGCCAGCAGACATTATGGTGATCCTTGCTGCCATCATTCTTCAGGTAGAATAAGGAAGACGGTGGATCCTGAGGCTCTAGATGCAAGACGAGGCGTCACTTCTATGGTAATTCTTTGAGATCTTGTTTCGGGTGGAGTTTGTACTAGCCACCCTTCGAGCTGTATGTATACAAGAGCTACTTCATCTACAGTAGGGAAGCATGATAGTAGTATAGTACTAAGCGAGGTTCAATGATTTCTCAAACTAATCCACTAATATGGTATGGGACCCATTCTTTAGGGCCCAAACCTTTGAGCAGGGACTCAGGAGAGAGATCAGAGCTTCAGTTATCTCTCACAGCATCACAACGCCGATAGGGGTGATGGAGAGAACCCTCCTAGTGGAGAGTTTCCTTGCTGAGCAGTTTCCAGCAATAGGACCCACTACTAGATGATATTTAATAGAGTCTTCTACATCTGGCAGTAGACAGATGATGAAGATGTTTACTTTGTCCAGACCTACAGGTGGTCGACCGCACAACTCAGGATCGGTAGTGCGTGGCACCCAGGGTGGAGACAGAGCCAGGCATACCAGGAATGGACAATGCAACTCCTGCGGTGGGCTTGGTCTCATGGAACGTGATTTTCCAACCCACCATGTAGACAATCAGCAGATAGATGAAAGACCTCCCATGAAAAGGAAGAGGTTCGATCGTGATGGACCACACGGATCTGGTCGTGCAACTGGTGGTGTACGACGCTTCGAGGTGTTGCCACCACCACCACTTGGAGGTCCACCCCAACTAGAGGGAACAGATGGACAGGGGAGAGCACAACTTTAGGCAGCTGAAACATACAACTATGGAGCTCTGGAAGTAGGTGCACAGGAGTGGGACTAGTTCCCATCATAGAGGCCTTTTTCATGATACTTCTAGCTTTGTTGATGTCTTTTTTTTTGTGGTTTCTTCGTGTCTTTGTACTTTGAGATGCAGTAACAAAAGACACTTGTCCTTGTGACATTTTCTTACCTTCTATTTTGTGTGGTTAATAATAATAGGATACAGTTAAAAAAGTTGACTTGACCCTCACTTTTATGATTTCTACTGGAGGACACCCAGTAACCACACACTGATGCCGACAGTGTGACTCAACTCTTGGAGGCGGGAGTAACGGTTGGATCTCTTGGTAACAGTGTCGAGGCCTTACAACGCCGTTTATGACATTAATTACTATAATTAATTTTAGGATTTATTGTATTAGGAAAAGGACATGGTTCATCCTAGAGATGAGACCCGATTTCGCTTCTCGGCAAAGGAGAAATCTTAGCAGCTCTTGTAGAAAGTAGACAATGAATGGTGGAGATGAGTTCTTATAATTGGCTAGTCTCACCCATAGTTCATCGAGTGAATGGTTTATAGATTACTCTAATATCAATAGTCTTAGGTGTATCTTCTCTTAAAAGGACCTGAACCGTAGACAACAACGATGGCTTGAGTTCATCCAGGACTATGACTTCGAGATAGTCTATACTCCTTGGAAGAGGAACGTAGTAGCGGATGCTCTCAGCAAGAGTTCTGGAATTGAAATGCTAGGAGAGGCGACAAAGCAGCTAGCCACATTGCGGAGATATTTTTTGGATAGAGGTGGTGTAGTCTATCTGCAGTCACTCCTCTAATTCGTCTTCAGAGTAGGCGAGGTGGCGTACAACCTGGTCCTTCCACCTCAGGTACACCGGGTGCACGATGTTTTCCACGTATCTCAACTGAGAAGATGTGTGCACGACCTGTCCCACATAATCGTCCATAGGATGCCTTTCATTGAGGTTCCAATGGATATTGAGAATCGACCAGAGTGGGTCCTATGTGGATGGTCGATACCTCTGGTGTGTGATTGCTGGTAGCAAAATAACCTCTAGGAGAATATATGGGAGCGGGAGGCTCAGATGCGTGTTCAGTACCTCCTTTTGTTTCCCTAGTGTGTGTTGTAACTTTACAGGGACGTAAAGCCCTGAGATGGGAGTAATGTAATGACCCAGAAATTTGAAGTAAATATTTTTTCTTAAATACTTTGGAATTTTATGAGTTCGCATTTTCTGAAGGCACCTGATTCCGAGGCCAGGTGTGCCCAGAATTAATTTCTGAAGTTTTGATCGGGTACGTTCTGTAAACATATGTGCATGATTTTCTATCCTTTCAACCAGTGTTCGAAATTGAATACTAGGGGCACCGATGAACTCGTTACGCCAGTATTCGCTTATGGGGACCTTTACCAAAATTTCGTTCTCATGTATGTGGTAGTTAAAATTTGGGGATTCGTTAAGACTTAAACAAATTGTTGTGTTACAATTTATTTTTCTGTGGAAGCTAATTCCTCCAATGGGATGTTTGAGGTGGGGCCCACACCCCACCTAACTTCCCTTGGGAGGATATGACTAAGGGTGGTGGGGCCCACACGAACCACTAACTTATCACCTCCCCTCAACTCCCTTGATACCCCTGATTTAACACTGCCCTTCTTTTAATTTGAGTACTCAGCACTTTAATGAGATCTCTCCACCTCTATCCATTTATTTTTCAAACACCCTTTAATTAATTAATTGGTTCATAATTAATTATTTAATTCAAGTGTTTGAATTTTGAAAATTCATGTGGAGAATAAAATAATTGCTTAAGATATTATTTTTATTTGGCACACGTTGTGTTGGGATAGTTGTGAGAAACATTTGGAGAAATAGAACACCATTCTTCGCTCGATGAAGAATATCACGGACAACGAACATGATGTCGCCAATGAGGATTCTTCTTCGGGCGCACTCTGACATCAACAGAATCGACACCATTCTTCCATGACACCCGAACACTACGATGCCTGTCTTCCACGATTCGAGGATGTGCAACGTATTTTTGAGGTAGGAGGATTTTTTATATTTTCATATATGTGATTTATACCCTCGAACATGGGCATTTATTTGATGGATGATTATTTGAACCACTAATATGGTGGCTACGGGCTAACGAACAAGTCCAGACCCGTCGCCAACTTGTTCAAGATGTGCAGAATGTTTGGCGACGGATGAAAGAAAGTGAAACGATGATTTGAGGTTGTCACAGTGATGAGAAGAACTCAAAAGCCCGTAGGCGTAGACAGGAGCTAAAACGGACCACCAGAATGACTCTCTCGGCCTGCGGAGTATAATAGCAACGCAGGTCACCGGCGCGGCGGCACCAGTGACTAGATGTGGCGGCGCCCTAGCGCACTTCCTGAAGGAGTCTACCAGGGCAAGGACCACAACGGAGGGGAGTGGATCCCACACTGCGTGGGATTTGGGGAGACTGGGCGGCTCCAGGCTGGCGCCGCCGTTTCGCAAAACTGGGGTCCCCCCCCTCTCGTAAAGCCTCGCCTAGCCACAGTTGGCCGCGGGCCAAGCCGTGCCAACCGGGCCGGACCCGGGCCCAGGTCGGGTCGCCCCGGTTCGGGCCAACCCAGGGCTGGTTGGGCCGGGATGGACGTGGGCCATACCCCCTTTTTGGGACCTTTTTTGGTTAATTACTCATAACGTGAGCTACAGAACTCCGATCAATGCACTGTCAGTTGTGTAGGATTCATCAGATAAAGGTGGTCATTTCAGTATATTAAACTGAAGGTTTTGGCAAATTTTTTGTACTAAAGGGTTGGTTCGAACATGAAACCAACCCGGCACTCGGAGCGGAAACACTTATAACTTATGAACCCGATGTCTGATTGACGTGTTGTAAACTACGTTGGTTTACTTTTCTTGAGAAGGATATTCTGGAATACTACATGTGGGATTCAGAGGATATTGGAATATGGAAAAGTAAAAATAAATATTATTAACTCATGAGAATGTACTTCTTTCTTCATTCTGCAAAACATAGAATACTGGA
>CAUJRU010003998.1:0-26262 GCA_963277665.1 Viscum album | reverse complement strand
ATCTAGAAAGAGATTGGGTCCCAAAAGCACTACCCCCTACCTCTAACCAGCATAGTGGTAAAAGACATGTCCTACCTTATAGAGACTCATATGGAGCCATCTAAAATGTCTCTTAAAATATATTATTATTTTAAAACTCATAAATAGGTAATTTTTTATCCCATAATACTTTTAAATATAGGACACATGAACAAAGCATGTCTTCAAGTTCCTGTAAAGTCTGCTTAAACTTGCCATCAGGCTATGGGAGATATACTCAAGAGTACTTATAATCGAAGAGTGATCTGCAACCCCTACCAAAAATTTTATGTAAGCAACGAATACCTATAAAATATTATGGTATATGGAACCCCATGAATTCATATGTTCTCTCAAAAAAATAATATCCCAATATCTTCAATAAATAAGGTAACATTGATAGTCAAAAAAAGGGTGACCATCGTTAGCCTTTCGATAATCACCCATATGATGTCACTACTTTGGTGTGGATCCAGTAACGCCATAATGAAATCAATAGTGACATCATCCCATTTCCATTCTAGTATATATAAGGTATCCAAAATTTCAATAAGCTACTGGTGTCCCACTTTCACCTTTTTAATGATTGAACACCGAGTGAAAAAGATTGATATTTCCTTTTTCATCCTTGGCCTCCAGTAATGGCGGTTCAAATCATAATACATATTTGTGATTTCAAGATGGACTAAGAATTTAGAATCATGTGATTCTCAAATCATTTCCTCTCACATTCCTATAGGAACCCATACATTCTTATTCACATGTAGGATCTCATCCATATCGATAACCCAACTAAGAAGTAGATCATCACCATAGATATTGTCCCTTAAAGAAAAGCCTTTAGGATTATAATTTTGTAATCTTTTTATTCGATTAAAAAGTGATGGAACCATTAATAATTATATTAGGATAGTTTTCCATTGATATATCTGAATATCGATACGCATGTTAGGAAACAAATACATCATCTTCTACTCTCTACTTTCTTCTTGAAGCACATGAGACCAAGTCGTTTAGACCAAATCATCGGTGATAAAATTTACTTTACCTGGAATATATGTGAGCTCAAATTCAAAATACTGAATATATGAAACTTTTCCCCACTACTGGAGGTTTAGTTCCCACTGATAAAATATATACTTAAGGCTCTTATATCTTGTATATACCATGAATTACACTCTTAGGTGCTAATGTATCTAGTAATGCAGAGCATGAACAAAAACTACTAACTCGAGTTCATGTTGTATGTAATTATACTAATGAGGCCTTAATTGATGAGACTTATATTACATGACTCACTCCCCTTGTATCAATATAATTCCCAACCCAACACCTAATGTACCATAATAAACTATGTACCCTCTGTTAGGTTTAGGAAAAATCGATATTGGTATTGACGTCAATCTACCTTTCAACTCCTAAAAGTACTTATCATAGGCATAATACCACATAAACCTTACACCCTTCTTGGTAAAACATGTAAGTAGTGCTATAAGGTGTGAAAACATCTTAATAAAACTCTAGTAGTAACCAACTAATCCCATGAATCAATGAATATAAAATACATTCTTGGTATACTCCTAAGAAACAGCTGGTCTCACCTTCTATGGATCCACAAATACCCCTAATTCTAATATAATGTGACATACGATGTTAAATATATCTATCCATAATCACACTTTAAAAGTTTTTCATAAATTTGATGCTCCTAAAGAGTAGTCAAAACTTCCTATAGATGCTGCATGTGGTCCTCCCATGATCAAGAGTACACCAAGATATCATAAAAAACAAATATGAAGGAATCTAGATATGGTTCAAAGACTAGATTAATTATGTTCATACAGATAGTAGGTGTGTTCATTAGGCCAAAAAACGTCACCAGAAATTTATATAAACCATTACTACTTAGGAATGTTATAGGTGGTATATATGAGGTCCTAACTCTCACATGATCATAGCCCAATCTCAAATTAATCATCAAGAAGACCCTAGATACCTAGAACTGGTTGAATAGATCATCTATATGATAAAGTGGGTATCATTTTATAATATTAAACTAAATAAACCATTCATAATTAATATATAATTTTAATTTACTATTTTTCTTCATATAGAAAAGTACTAGAGAATCATTAGGAGAAGTACTAGGTCGTATAAACCCTTTATATTCAATTTCCTCCAACTTCTCATTTAGTTCATGAGATATAAACAATTCATCAAATATAGAGGAATATATATCGATTATGATCCTAGAAAAAAGGATAATTGTTGACTCAACATCTCTTTAAAGAGGCAACCCATGGTAGTTATTAGGAAAGATATCCCTATAATGGTCCATAAATGGAGGGAAGATAGCCACACTCCCTGATCATCCAGTAGGAGGATGGTAATATGGGCCAACACTCCACCCATCCTAAGATGATCAGGTCCTGCACAACCTTCATGGATATCTCAATCTCCCTTGTGAACATAACTATCACCCTCAAGAGAAGAGAAGTAAACCTTCTAGTGACAAAAAAATAATATGATCTCAAAAGGACACTGGCTATTCCATCCTGAGAATTAATTTGAAACCTATCATCATAAGGATAAAAAGGTCTAAAATAAATTGATATCCATCTATCTCAAGGTAAAACTCCTTAAAATGATGAATTCCCTCTGATCGGATTACCAGGGGTGTGTCATGGGGCATTACCCCTTATAAATACTAGATCTTTAAACCCAAAATTCCCATTGAAGTAGAAGAAATGAACAAGTGTGAACTACTAGTTTCAAAAAATCATACAAAATTGATGAGTAAACTAACATTGCACCTCTCACTATAGATGGTCTGGTGCACTTTTCAATAGGTGTGGGTTGCACTGCATGTAACTAGTAAGATATTTGGTCTAGATTTATAGCCTGACCTCCCTGAGCAGCTCGACTCTATTGGCACTATGAATCCAACTTTTGGCTTCATCAACATTGGCCACATCCTTTGCATGAATGGCCAGTAATACTCTAGTAACATATCAAATTTGGGGCCATAAATCAAACTCTATAACTTTGAACTAGTTAAGATCCCTTGTCATTGGTAATTGATGCTAAAAATTCTGAAGAATTTCTAGAGATGGCCCAACTTTCCACATGCGTGATACTTCACTAGATCCCTATCTCATTGATGCATCATGTGATATTAGCTTCCACACTAGTGGCATACCAGAAACTGAAATTACACACACTATGGATACCACTTACCTATTAAAAAGTCCCATGGAAATTCTTCTTTCCACTAGATAACCCACTACCTAGTCTAGAATCTAAACTGCCATAAACTATACCTTCAAATTCTATTGGATTTTTTCCAGAGATAAGGGCCTAGTTCACCATCATATATACATTAGTTAATCAAAATATTTTCACCCAAGATATAATGGAATAACTAAATCTATATTTAAAGTACCTCACCTTGAATATCATATCTCTCACAGGAGTGGGTGAAAAGAACTGGAGCTCAATGAACCAAGTTGAGTAATACATGGAAAACATATTACCCTACTCTGGATGCATTAATTACCAAGATCGATCATCCCTAAAGTTATATAGTAAAATGTAATCACATAATATAGTATTTAAGTACCTCTAGGTTATGCAACGATGATAATCTTCCTGAGTAAGCATGTCCCACCATCACATGGAAAACCCACAAAGCATATAAGTTGAGAACTTCACTATCCTTTATAAAGATGTCTCCAAATCCTCAAAGTTGGTGTGCATGGATTCTAACTAAGAATCTGTAGCATAGGGACCACTATCTGAAGAGAATGTAGGTAGGTGTTACTAATATAATTCTCTTGTCAACTCAAGTATGGTCAGTGCAGCTTGTAAGGATCCCTCCATAAACTATACTATGCAGAGAAAACCCTTTCTAAACTAAGTATCATTTCCTACTACATTAATAGAAATTTAAACAATGGGAGATCCTACATGAGGTACTACATATGGTTCAAGTCTGACCACCTCAAGTTCATGATCATCACCACCTTTCGATTACTTTTATCATAGGTTTTCTAGGATACATGTATCTACGATTCTAAGAACACGCCTCATAACATGGTGCTAAATAAGATAATATTACATGTAAGAAAATTCATAACAAGCTCAAAGACCACTATAATATATACCCTACATATTAGAGGATTTAAAACAAGAGACCATAATAATCCCAACTACCCATTCCTAGGGTCAGGTTAAAGTGTAAAGTTTAAAGTATTTATTACAATGGATCTATCATACAGGTTTTCAATCCCAAGTTATAGTGGTAAACACATTTTAATCATCAATTATTATCCCATTTAACTACAAACAATTTTTTTTAATTGTGGGAGTTAGAATTTAAAAAATATATATATAATGGTTTAGTTATATGGATTTTTATTCCCAATATATAAAGACATATACCTTATAAGTTTAAACTGGCACTCTATTTAACTACAAACTATTTAAATTATAAACATTATAACCATATTTTTAAGGATTTTATCATATTTAAATTGGTTATGTAAAATTACATCATCAAGATATGCATGAAAGTACTGTTTAGGTTGATACAAACACTTTATGTAACCATTTTTTCCTCCAACTAATGTTAGAAATTAAAACTATACTAACCAATTCATATAAAATAGGTATAAATAATTAAAAGAAATTTAAATATTCATGGAATTTAATTTTAATGAAATATAAATCCCTAAATGATAATGATGATTCATGAGATAAGGTACCATTTCCATTTCAATACAAGGGTTAAAATACCATATAACATAACATCACACAACATGTGTGCCACCTAATAGTGAAAATAGTATAACTATAACAAGTGAATTAAAAACCAGTAAGTCCCTTCCCCAACAACTTGGATTTCCCATCATATGTGGGTAAGCTACTCTTAGGCACTGTCTTATTACCAAGTTCTAACATTTCCTAATCTCCTATTTACCAACATAAAAAATTATGGAAAATAATAAAAAAGATACATGATACCAATTTTGACATCCTAATCCGAGTTCATTGATAATTAACTAGTCCATAAGTTTAGTGGGCCCTAATTGTGCCTCCTTGTATTCTAGAGTCTACTTATTAGAAACTAGGGTGTTTGGTGGTGTAGTGGGGATACTGTACCCTCTTTATAAAATTAAAACACAGTTTAAATAAATACAAAAATAATAAAAATAATAAAAATAATAGAAAAAAATCAAGATAGAAACACTACATAAAGATGATGTCATAGTGGTACAAAATAGAAATCAACGTGTCATAGAAGAAGTCCTATAAGCAATGCTAGTCTGGGAAAAAATAAACAAAATACCAAACACTGTTAATATTTATTATCATCTGGATTCAATCTCAATCCTCTTCTCTAATGATCCTTACTCTAAACTAAAATCAAGAATACACAATAGGGTGATTCCCCTTGTCTTTTTCTGTATCTATGAAATATTCCTGGGCACAAAGTAGTGCCTGAATATGGTGTGAGTACAACTCAGTAGACCACCAAAAATATTTTATAATGAAAATTAAGTATATAAATATAAAACTTAACATTGTGAAGGTATAATCAATTAAAATAGTAAAGTAAGAGAATGAGTGTCCAGTTTAGGCACATCATGTGATACCTATTTGAACCTACATGATTCATCCTTAGATATATGTCATTGATCATGAAACCTTAAATTATTCAAGGACTTGAATCATGTATCCAATGATTCAAAGGAGAAATAATGTTATGGATTTTTTGAAATTAGTCTAGTTTTACTACACAACACACACATTTAAATCCATGGAGGAACAATGGAATTATTTTTATTTATCTCTCGATCCAAAATATGGTGATCAACCCATAATGTTTAGATAATATATTTTAAGTAGAATATAAGGGATAAAACATTAGTATTCAAATCTTAAGAGTATCTAATAGAACTAAGTAAAGCTATCCTAGCATTTCAGGTTAGGTCTCAATTGGAACCTAAGGGGCTGACCCAAGGTGTTCCTTGTCAGAGGACATCAATCCAAACTGGGAGATAAGCTCAAGAATTATAATATTTTAGGAGTTCCAAATGAATCTATGAAAATAATCCATGGGATTAATAAGAGTAAGATAATTAATGAATCCATGGTTTATTCAACACTTGTCATATTCATCACTGAATCGTATCGCATCATATGAGTCCACAAAAGGCATTCTAAAGAGGGGATACAAATATTTATCAAGACATACCACACCATTGATAGTGTAAGAAATATCCATAATGGGTAACCAAAGAATCTAAGGGAATAAGTAATATACAAAGTAAATATATTCATATAATTTTACAATTTAATAAACCATTCCTCTTTAATTTACAAAGAAAAAAATGTGTTATGGATCTAGAATTTACCCAAATGCCCTAATATTTTAAAAATGTTTAAACTACCCAATACACACCGAAGGACCATCATAATATTTATTCTCTTTTAATAATCATGTCAAACACAACCAAAGGGGTGTTTGGGTTGCATTAAAGTATGGTTCTCATGAATTACAATCCAAATTCACCCAAAGGGGTGGTTTGGGTTGTTTCCAACCACCAATGGTATTTTGGAGTCTCTTGGTATTCCAAGGATGAAGTTTATGTGATAATTTGAAGGAATGTAAATTTTATGATCATTGATCAAGAATTATGGTGTGCGCCACAGTGACACATTTTATAAATAGTGAGACTGTAACAACCCAAAATTATATCAATGAAATTTCCCTTATAATTATTTTATATAGTCTAAATCACATAAAATCACATAAATAACACACAAAAAACTTTATAAATGAATAATTAATTAAATAATATCCTTTTTATAAATTAAGAAACCCATACCAATGGAATAGTAACTTGACCTTTGAAATAGTAATATGACCATTATGAATAGTAAACTAGCCAATAGAATAGTAAAATCACTAATGAGAGTATAAAAAAATCAGGTATCTTAAAAATGAAAATATGATATAATTATATCTTAATATAAGTAAATAAAAGTTTTGAAAATGATAAATTAAGTGTTGGTATTTTTAAAAAACATAATTATTTGTTTAAAATTATATAACTAATATAATGATTACAAAGAAAATTTATTTTTATAAATTGTTTTTCATAAATTAATATTATATTTTCTTATTATTATAAGATAATTTTATGAGACCTTAATTGATTTTTCAAAGTGTTATAAAATCAGTTAAAATTTCAAAATTGGTATTTTTTGAGTACATATTGATTTTATTTAAAATTTAAATTTATCATATTTAGGAAATTATTTTCATAAAATAGTGTCCATTTTTTAATTATAAATTTCAAAAACTTATTATTAGTAATTTTTTGAATTTTTCTAAAACAGTTTATTTTTTGTGAATAGTGAAATACTGTAATATACGATATATAATATTATAAATTAAAATACATTGTTCCTTGATTCATGGATGATATAACCATAATAATCTAAAAATTACCTCCATTATTTAATATATTTTGTGATAGTTATCAACACTATTTATAGTCTTGAGCCAAAATAATAAACTAATGGATAAAATATTCAAAAAACACCCCTCTCCACCATTATAAATACCACCCCTCACCACCTATTTTCCTCATATCTCGAAATACTTTAATCTTTTGTAAATTTTCCAAAAAACACTTTCCAAGTATCTCCCCCATATTAAATATCAATTTATCTCAACAATAGAGAAAACCCATTTCCCAAAGGATGTTTTCAAGGAGGAGAAATTCAAGAGGTAAAATCCTCTTCCATTATCTTTTAATTTATTTTATTTTCTTTTCATTTCTTATTCTATCCTCACATCCCTTTATCAAAGTGACATGAAAACTCCATTATCTTTTATATACTATAATTTTATTTTTTTAATGGAAGAAACCATTATTTTTTCTCTTCCCCTCACAATTTTTATTAAAAATGAAAACATCATTCGTGATGTGTTGATTTATCGTATTCAAAGATAATGAATTATAAATTTCAATTAATGCCTTAAAGGCTTGTCATAAAACCATTTTTATGGATAAAAAGTATTATAATATATGTATTAAATTCTATTTAATATTCTATAACTATTATATATACATGATATTAAATAATAAAACAAAACTAGTTTGTGGTGATCAAAAACTCTAAAATTATCTAAATGATTATCATTAATATTTTATCAAATTAATAATAATAACATCCAAAAAAAATAATATATAAGATGATTTAATATTCTATAAGTTAATTAATATCATATAATTTCAATTTTGAACAACTATTCTCATTTTATATGAATTTCCATACATGTATACAAGTAAACTGGTAATGAAAACCAAGAAAATAGACACTCCCAAGTGATAAAATTGTATGTTACAACTCATAAAAAGGGAAATAAATTAACTTAAAAAAATTTTATCAAATCAAAAAATTTGATAATGCTTTATAATTAATTAATTAATGGATTTAATCTGATTATCTTGGACATTAAGTGCAAGTGCATAACACTTTTGGACATAAGGTAAGGGGATCTTTCTGAACCTCCATTTTTTCCTTCAGATTATGTTTTCTCTCCCTTTAACCCAATGTAATTACTAATTATTATTATAAAATAATCCTAAATTAGGTATTAATGTTACATGTGTATGTTACTAGCTCAATTATTTTTTCTTTGATGGGGAAATACATGTTTTTATAAGGCTCCCTTCTCAATTCTTCCCAATAAGAAAGCCCGATCAAAGTGAACTTCCCGATTTATTATCCATTTTAAAGTGCACTCCATAATATATTTTAAGCCCCCAATTTTTTTTATAAAATAAATAATTTTATCACTAATTACTATCTTCATTTATTTCTGTTTTTATACAAAAAGTTATATCTTTTCTTTTTTAATGAATCTTTAATATTTTCCTTAAACCGCACGAAAATGTTTTATTTATAATGTTTCTTAAACACTCTTTTTTACATGTTGTCACTTAAGTTTGTCATCAATTATCATGATATATTCCTATATTCCCTTATTAATGTCCATGTATGATTTAAATCCATCCTTTCCTGGACACCATTATGATATTCCTGTTTTTATGCCTTTTGACATGATTATGATACCCAATTCTTTCCACAGGTAACCATTATATTAATGTTTGATTCCTTATATATGATTCTTCATGAGGAACACATATTCATGAACATGTTATTATATGGGAACCAAGATAGTGCTCCAATGAATTGGGTAATGTTTGGTCTCATGAGACGTCATGTGAAATGGTCTTGGTGGTTAGCCTTGACTCATGATAATCATGTGCAATGATCTTGGAAGTTAGCCTTGACTCACACTAATCATGAGAAATTATCTTGGTGGTTATACTTTAATCATGATCCTCCATGTTCAATGGCCTTTGTGGTTATCCTTGATGCATTCTTCTTTCAAGTTTTATGTTGTTTCCACATGTCTTTGATTCCATGATACATGATTACATGATTCCATGTTATATATGTTATGCTTCCATTTAATTATTCATGTTTCATGCCTTTTTATGTCATCATGTTATGCCTTATAACCCATGTGTTCTGCTTTATTTATATGTTTATTCCTTTACTATGATTTTATCTCACCCCTCTGTACATATATTCCCTAAGTTACCCTATGTAGATTTTAGAGATCAATGGGAGGTAGAAGCTCATTATGGAGTTCAAGTAAAAGTTGTTTTCATTTTGGTTTCATGTATTCAGTTTTATGCACATAATACTCAAAAGACACTAGTCTTTACAATCATTTGTTTTATTTAATACTTAATTATGATTAAAATCATGTAATAATTGGTGTAAAAGTATAGGGTTGTTATAGTTGGAATCATGGGATAATCTAGTTATTTTTGGAGATTAAGACTAGATCACTTTATTAAGAACCCTAGGGACAATTATATCACCATGGATATATTAGATTGAAACTTAGGGTATCAAATTTTATGATATAATTTTAATTTACAAGTTTATCCTTCTAGGTTCAATGATTTCTTTTTTATTTTATTATTAACTAAGTATTAAAGCCACCTAATTTTACTTTATTTTTCTTAGTTAATGGTTGAAAATAGAAGAAATAATGCCAACAATCAATGTTATAAGAAATTTGATGACTTACCTAATGATATGCCAAATATGATGGGAATGGGTGGTCAAAACATCTCGATAATACTTTCTCAACTGGATCAAGTAATAAATAATAACTTGAATCACATGGAAGTCCCTCCTTCTAAGAGATATCAAGTTGCAATCAAACCCTTCATGCGTCAAAGTCCTCCTATGTTTAGTGGATCTTTTGATACCCTCCTTGAATAATAATGAATTAACTCCATTAAGAAGATATTATCTATCCTATAGTGTTAAAAAGAAGAGAAAAATATGTTGGTGGTCTCTAGTTTTGATGGGGAAGCTGATCAGTGGTTGAAACTAATCAAAAACACAAAGTCCAAGGATAAAATTGATCCCATGTATTGTGAGGAATTCAAGAAAATATTTTTTCAATAAATATTTTCCCCAAACCCTTCTCAAAATGGAAAGGGTGTTCCTTGGACTAAAGCATAAGGAAGATGAGCCTATTGGGGCATACAAGGAAAAAATCATAAGGCTTTCATGATATGCCTCTTTCTTTTTCATGAACACCAAAACCAAGGTGGTTCTCTTCTTTAGAGGATTAAAGTAAAGTCTACAAAAATTGTTGGAGGTTAGAGACTTTGATAGCTATGAGGATATTTTTCTATTGGAACCTTAAAGTTGAAATGGATATTAGAGACTCTCAATGGTCTCATGGGCCCAAAGATAAAAATAATAAAATAGGTTTTAACATGGGAGGATCAAAAGATAAATCCCATGATGGAATTAAAACCCATCATCCCACATTTCAAAATTGTGGGAAGAAGCATCATGGGAACTATGTGAAGGGAACAAGGAAATGATTCAAATGTGTAAGAATTCAGAATCAATCTAATAAATAATGAAGGGATATGAAGAATCCCTCTAACGTAGATGAATAAAGTATGGTTCATTTTCAACACTCATCCTATAGTGCAGTGTTTCAACAGTAAGGAACATTAGAATTATGTGAACCATTTCTCTAAGACAAGGGTTGTTGGAGGCAATCAACAACAACAACCGCCAAGGTAGAAATGAAGGGAATATACTATCACTACTGTTGAGGTGGATCCCAACAATGATGTGGTTATAGGTATGTTGGTTATTAATTCAGAAATATAGAATATACTATTTGATTTTGGTTCTACGCATTCTTTCATATCAGGTAATTTTATTAGAACTATTCAAACACCACATCAAAATATGTAGGTTGATTTATCTATGAGATAATAAAATGAGGATATTATTGCATCCAAAGTAAATAAATCCTCCCTAATTAATTTTTGTGGACCGAATCTCCTAGAAAATCTTGTCTTACTTCCTTTGGTGGAGTTTGATGCTCTATTGGGAATGGATAGTCTATCTTTATAAAAAGCTAGTATCAACTGTTGGGAAAGGGAGATCGCTCTTTGTATCCCTAGGTATTATCCAATTCTGCATGAGTGTAAGGGGTAGGATGAATCTTCTTCAGAATATTCCTCTAAATTGTGGATATTACTTCCTTATGAGTAAGCATATCTAGATCAAATTATTGAGACAAAGGATAGGATCATGATCAAAGACATGCTCATTACGAGGGTCTGCAGTAATGTGTTCCCTGAAGAATTTCCTAGTCTTCCTCCTGATATAGATGTTTAGTTATCAATTAAACATATTTCTAGACCCATGACTATATCAAAGGATCCATAAAAAATTTCCACCATCGAGTTTGAGGAACTGAAGAAACAGTTATACGAGAATCTCGACAAGGGTTTTATACACCTAAGAACTTCATCATGGGGTGCACTGGTCCTATTTTTCAAGAAGAATGATGAATCAATGCACCTATCCATTTATTATCACGAGCTCAATAAAATCAAAATAAATAACTAGTATCCAAAACCATGGATAGATTAATTGTTTGATCAACTACATGGGACCAATTATTTTCTTAATGTGGGACTTTGGTCAGGATATCACCAATTAAAGGCAAGGAAGGAAGATATTCTAAAGACTACCTCTCGAACAAGGTATGAACACTATGATTTTATAGTGATTCCCTTCAGAATCAATAATTCTCTATAAATTTTCATGGATTTAATTAATATAGTATTTAGAGATTATATAGACAAATTTTTGGTATTCTTTGTTGATGATATTTTGATATACTCAAAGAGCATGGAGGAAGATGAGGAAGATTTTAATATTGTGATAAAGACATTGTGAAGGTATAAACTATGTGAAAAGTATATTAAATTTGATTTCTAGATGGAGAAAGTATCATTCTTGGGTCATGTTTTCACTAATAAAGAAATATCTATGGACCCTTCCAAGACAAAGTCAATCGAATAGTCTCCCAGGACAACATCTGTAATAGAGATCTATAGTTTCCTTGAAAATTTTGGGTATGACTGATTATTTTTGAATAACTTATCATGAATTTTAAACCCAATAATAAATTTGAATTAGAAGGAAGTGAAGCTTTTTGGACCAGTGAATGTGAAGACTACTTCAAAGAGTTGAAAAAAAGGCTTAATACTACACTGGTTTCCACTCTAATGATAAGTGGGGAACTCTTTATATTATAAAATGATGATTAAAAGAAGTTTTTAGATTCTGTACTGATTAAATACTATAAATTAACATCCTAAAACTCAAGAAAGTTGAAAATTCATGAGAAAAACTATCCCATTCATGATATAGAGATGACACCTATAATATTTACATTGAAAATATAGTGGAATTGTCTCTATGGGGATAATTTTGAAATATATAATGATCATAAAATCCGCAAGTATATATTCACATATAAAGATATTAATATGTACCAATGAATATGGCTAGAGCTCATCAAAGATTATGACTTCTCAATTCAATTCCATCCTAGAAAAGAGAATAAAGTGGTGGATACTCTAAGTAGAATGGATCCTAAAACATTATCAATAGTGATAACTGAGAGGGATCCAATATTTATAGATTTGAAATGGATTGACATAGGAATTATTAAGTAATGAATGTAATAAATCCTTTCTCAAATGATTTATCAACAATCCCTCATGTAGAAAATAAAGGATTCTCAAAGAAATAATGTGAAAATTTAGAAGAAGGTGGAAGCCATGAGAAAGGGAAAATACTCAGAGTTCAAAATTAATGAGGAAGGACTCATGATATTTGTGTCATGATTATGTGTACCATAAAATCTAAAGATAAATAAGGAGATTCTTAATGATGCACATATCTCAACCTCCTTTATTCACCCATGGATAAAAAAGATGTATCAAAATCATCAAGAGAACTATTTATAGGAAAATATGAAAAAGGATATCACTGAATATACATAAAAGTTCTTGGTATGTCAGCAAGTGAAGTATTAAAGGAAAAATTATATGAGGATTATGCAACCACTAACCATACTAGCATGGAAATGGGAAAACATTTCCATGGACTTTGTCAATGGACTTCTGACGACATCGAGAGGAAACAATGCTATATGGGTTTTTGTGGATCATCTTACAAATATTGCTCACTTTATCATAATTCAGAAGGAATTATCAGTGGAGAAACTTGTATAGATATACATCAATGTGGTAAGGCCATATGGAGTACCACTATTTATTATATCTGATCGAGATCTGAAATTTATGTCCAAGATCTAGAAAAGTCTCCAACATACTCTAAGCACTGAGTTGAACTTCAGTATGGCCTATAATCCTCAAACTAATGTCTAATATTAGTAGACTATTCAGAAACCGGAATACATGTTGAGAGCATGGTCTATGGACTTCAAAGGAGTATGGAACTAACATCTACCTATGTTTGAGTTATCTTACAACAACAATTTCCACTTGAGCATCCAAATGGATCCATATTAAGACCTTTATGGGAAAATATGCATAACACTGGCATGCTAGGATGAATTGGGTGAATGTAAGTTGATAAGAGCAAAAATGGTCAAAGAAATGGTGAAGAAGGTGAAAACCATTCATCAACACATAAAGGAATCCCAAAATCCAAAAAAAGAGCTGTACAAACAATCGTCAATGAGACTTTGAGTTTAATGTTAGAGAAATTTTATTCCTCTACATATCTCTATGGAAGAGGGCCATGAGATTTGAGAAGAAAGAAAAGATGAGTCCCATGTACATCGACACCTTTAAGATTCATGATCGTATTGGATCTATGGCCTATCTACTATAAATTCCACCAATTGTGTCATAAGTACATGATGTATTCCATGTATCCCTCTTGAGGATATATGTAATAGTTTCCTCACACGTACTAAATCTAGAGGTGGTATAGTTGGAAAATGATCTCTCTTATGTGGAGCATCCAGTGAAGATATGAGATTGTAGAGATAAAGTTCTAAGCAATAAGATAAATCACCCAGTGAAATTACTATGGTGGAACCATAAGTACGAAGAGGAAACAAGGGAACTAGATGAAACACTAACGGATAATCACCCCCACATGTTTTCACCTTAGTATGTCAAAAAAAAAAATTAAAGGGTGGAATTTCATAAGGGGGGAAGAATGTAATGACCCATAATTCTATCAATGAAATTTAACTTCTTATAATTATTTAATATAGTATAAATCACATAAAATCACATAAATAACACAAAAAAAACTTTATAAATGAATAATGAATGAAATGAGAGGCTTTTTCAGAAATTAACGAACCTATACCAATGAAATAGTAACATCACCTTTGGAATAGTAATATGACCTACATGAATAGTAAAATAGTAAATAAAATAGTAAAATCACCAGTGAAAGTATAAACAAAAATTAATAATATTATAAATAAAAATATGATATAATTATATCATAGTATAATATTTTTTTGAAAATGATAATGTATGTGTTGGTATTTTTATAAAACATAAATGTTTATTTATAATTTTATAACTAATATAATTATTTAAAATAATTTTTTTTTATAAAATATATTAATAAATTAATATTTTCTTGTCTTATTATTATAGGATAATTTTGTGAGACTTTAATTAATTTTTCAAAGTGTTATAAAATCAGTTATAATTTCAAAATTGGAATTTTTTGAGTAACTGATTATTTTATTTAAAAATTAAATTTCTCATATATAGGATATTATTTTCGTAAAATAGATTCCATTTTTTAATTCTACTCATCAAAAAATTATTATGGTGAATTTTTTGGATTTTTCTAAAATAGTTGAATTTTGTGAATAGTGAAATATAGTAATTTATGGTATATAACATTATAAATTAAAATATACTATTCCTTGAGTCATGGATGATGTAAGAACCATAATCAAGAAATCAAATTTATTATTTAATATATTTATTTATAATTCTCAACACTATTGATATTCTTGATCTAAAATAATAAACTAATGAATAAAATATTCAAAAAACACCCCTCTCCTCCACTATAAATACCACCCCTCACCACCTCTTTTCCTTACACTAATAAACCCTTTATGATTGTAAAAATTCTTCCCAAAACTCTTTCAAAGTATCTCCCCAACGTCCAAAAACCTTTCGTCTCAACAAAATACCAAACCCATTTCCCTAAGGAGGTTCTCAAGGAGGAGAAATTCAAGAGGTAAAATCATCTTTCATTCTCTTTTAATTTGTTTTATTTTGATTTTATATTCTTATTATCTCCTCACATCCCATTATCTAAGTGACATTATAAATACATTAAATTTTTTATACTTTAATTTTATATTTTTAATGGAACAACCCATCATCTTTTCTCTTCCCATATCCTTTTTTATTAATAATGAAAACATCATCTGTGATGTGTTGACTTATCGCATTCAAGGACAACGAGTTTTCAATTTCTATTACCGACTTAAAGTCTGGTCATAAATCCATTTTTATGGTTAAAAAATATTATTATATATTCATTACATACTATTTATTATTATATAACCATTATATAAACATGATATTAATTAATAAAATAAAACTAGTTTGTGGTGATAAAAAATGCCAAAATAATCTAAGCAGTTATCATTAAAATTTTATCTAATGAATCATCATAACATCTAAAAAAAATGATAGATAATACCATTTAGTATTTGTTAATTTCATTAATGACATTTAATTTTAATTCTGGACATCTATTCTCATTTTATAGGATTTTCTATACATGTATATAATTAAGATGATCAAGAAAACCAAGGAAATGAATGCTTCCAAATGATAAAATTGTATCTTGTAACTCATAAAAAAAGAAATAAATTAACTTAATAAAATTATAATGAATAAAATGAAATTATAAAAGGTTATGAATTAATTAATTAATGGATTTAATCTGATTATCCGGGACATTAAGTACAAGTTCATAACACATTAAAACATTAGGTAAGAGATTATTTTTGAACCTCCTTTTTTCCTTTAAGTTATTATTTCTCTCTCTTTAACCCATTGTAATTCTTAATTATTCTTATGTATACCTCTTAAATTTCGTATTTATGTTCCAATTGTTTGTTATTAGATCAATTATTATTTCTTTGATGTGGGAATACATGTTTTTATATGGTCTCCTCTTATCTATGACATTAAGTACAAGTGCATAACACTTTCAAACATAAGGTAAGAGATTCTTTCCGAACCTCCATTTTTTCATTGATTTATGATTTCTCTCTCTTTAAACCAATGTAATTTTAAATTATTTATTGCACTCCTACTATATTTTTTATGTATTTTCCATGTGTTTTTTCCTAGCTCAATTCTTCTTTCTTTGATGTGGAAATACATGTTTTTATACAGTCCCCTCTTAATTCTTCCCGATAAGCAAGCCCGATCAAAGGGAACTTCCAGATTTATTACCCATTTTTAAGTGCACTATATTATCTGTTTTTATCTACCATTATATTACTAAAACCACTCATTTTATTGGGAATTTCTATATTGGTTCATTTTTGGTTTCATACAAATAATTATGCCTTTTCCATTTTAAAGAACCTTTAATATTTTCCTTAAACCACACTAATTTTTTTTATTTCTAATGTTTCTTAAACACTATTTTTACATGTTGTCACTTATGTTTGACATCAATTATCATGGTCTATTTCTATATTCTATTATTAATGTCCATGTATGATTTAAATCCATTCTATCATGGACACCATTATGATATTCCATTTTTTTGTGCCTCTCAACATGATTATGATACCTAATTCCTTCAATGGGAAACCCTTATGTTTATGTTTGATTATATATATATGATTCTTTATGTGGATCACATATTAATGAAAATTTTATGATTGGTGCACCCAAATAGTTATCCAATGCATTGGGTAATGTTTAGTCTCATGAGACATAATGTGAAATGGTCTTGGTTGTTATCCTTGACTCATGCTAATCATGTGCAATAGTCTTGGTGATTAGCCTTGACTCATGTTAATTATGTGAAATGGTTTTGGTGGTTTTCATTGACTAATGTTATTCCATGTGAAATGGTCTTTTTGGTTATCCTTTATTCATTCTTATTTCACGTTGTATGTTATTTCCACATTTCTATGATTCCATGATTACATGATTCCATGTTCTATATGTTATGCTTCCATACATTTATTCATGTTACATGCATTTTTTTTCATGATTTTATTCCTTATAACCCATGTTCTATGATTTATTTCTTTAATGGGATTTTAGATCATCCATTTGTTCATGTATTCCCTAGCTTACCCTATACAGATGTAGATCTCAATGGGAGTTAGGAGATCATTATGGAGTTTAAATAATAGCTATTTTCATTTTGGTCTAATTTTTTCAGTTTTCTATACCCAATCCTCCAAATAATCTAGAATTTATGATCCTTGGTTGAATTTAACGGTTAATAATTCTTAAAATCGTGTAAAAATATGTGTAAAAGGACAGGGTATCTATAGATACATTTAGGGGAAAGAATATAGACCATATAATTAGGGATAATATAATAATCCTCATCTGGTATCAGCCTCGAATTTGGGATGGAACAAGATATAATATAAAAATAGAAAAAATACCTAAAATAGGGTATTTACATTAACATGAAATGATATATTTATATGGAAATAAATAGAGATAAAATATGCTAAAGGTTTGTTAGCCTTACTAAGGGTGCTCTGATGTGATTGACAGAATCAATGGTCAGATGAGGGTGATCCACCCAAACCTTGAGGAGATAAGAGGGAGATTTTATAAAGGTCTTTTGTGAAAAAATTAAGGGAAAGAAGAAATAAATTATATTTAAGGTGTAAGAGGGGAAAAGGTAAATTTTCCCACTTTTTATAGGGCACACGTTTTGGCCACATGGTTAGCTAATCTATGCACAAATCGTGAGTCGCTACTACCCAGGAGCACCACACCCCAACATGGTTATACACATGGTTTTCTTAACCATGAAAAAACCACACAATTTTAACTTGCAATAAATTGTAGTCCATGCATGCTTAAAAGGCCCTATTCATACAAATTTCTAAACCATGAACCCCCTTTCCAAGATATGTGATTATGGTTCATGGTTAGCACAAATCAAGCACTAATATTTCCCCCCCTATAACTTATAAAAAAACTGAGGCACCAAAACCCAATCCTTCCCAGACACACTAGAAACCTCCTCTACTTCCTTGGAAACTTTCATTATAGTAAAATTAATAAATTATAAAAAAACTTATTTCATGCCTCATGTAATAGATAGATATTATATCCATTATGGGAGACACTCATTGAATAGTGGTATTAGTAAGTAGGGATATAATATCATAATGCTTAGGGGTTGTGTTGATCTAATTTATTTTTTCTTTGTCATTTCTAAAGAAAATAGATACCACCCAATGGTTCATGGGCTGGGTGACTATTTTTCCCTGGTATGGATCATTAAAGGTTATTAAAACTTTATCCAATTCATCAATGTGAGTATTTTTTGAATATGGGATTTGAGACAGTGTTGGATAATAGGGGAATTATACCATCAACCCTCATATGCAATCAATAGAAGGGATCAATTAACCTTTACTAATAGAATATTCACAATTAATATACTTTACCAAAAACATTGAATCACCCATGATATTCAAATAGGTAATTGGTATCTACAATACTATATCTAGGTTAACAATGAGGGATTGGTATTCTATCTTTCTATTAGTGTAACCATTTGAAAATAGGAATGAATAGGGAAGAACTACCTTTTCTATAGATACAAGAACTTATAAGCCATCCATGTTGATATTTGGGTTTTCCATTCTTATTCCTATCAAGCTTCTAGAGGCACCATCAAAGTACATCTCCCATGTATAGAGAGTGTCACTGATAGAGAAAACTTCTTCATCAAGGAGGTATTAATATAGTAGTTAAATCTATAGAACATAGTGTTATATAAGGAAACATAATTGACTATGCTTTTTCTCTACCTTATAAGACATGAATTGAATATCAAACTGCCATAGGATGACCACCTGCCATGTTAGATGTTTAGTTATCATTTGGATGACTGAGGATGTATTTGAGTGGGACAATACAAAATAATAGGTAGACCTAATTATTTTGTTTGTAGTGCCTTGATTTATACCCTGTAAATATTAATGTAAGGAAATTATTATCAATTTTAGAGAATCAAGCCTTAGTATCCAACATTGTTCTACTAAAATAATAAATATAGTTACCCCTCCCTCCATCATTCTTATTCATAATAAGGGCACTATGTTCTCACTCCATGGTTAATGCATAAATAATGAGCAACCTTCCTTCTATAAAAATCATCAATATGAATGGTGTAAAGATATTCTGGTTGAGAGCATCAAAATATTTCTAACTATCATTATCACATAAATAGGTGGATCCCTTATCTATAATATTTTTTAAGGGTAAACACTTTATATTAATGTTAGATATGAATAATCTATTATAGGAGAGGCATAACAGAATCCCTCTCAACACATTAATATTTCAAGGAGGTATCATATTTAGTATTTCCTTATTCTTTTTGGGGTAAAATTTTATTCCATGATTATATATTATAAATATGAAAAATATCCCTGATATTAAACCAAAATCAAACATTATGGGGTTCATCTTCAAGGTGGGCTTCCATTGTTTATTGAAAACTATTTCAATGTTTCAAGGTGATCATAGTGTCATTGGGATCTAACAACCATGTCATAATCATAGTATTCCATGTTTTCCCCATGAAGGGGTTAAATATATGGTGAATATTATTTTGTTATGTGGAACCACATTATTTAATCGAAATGGAATTACTTGATATCAATATATCCCTTTGTGTGAACTGAAATATATTGTATCCTCTTCTTTGTGGCCATCTAGATCTGGTTGTAGTTCGATTACCCAACCATGAAAGAAATTTATTAAAAACCAATAGTATCATTGATCAATAGCTCTATAATTAGGATTAGGAAATCATCCTTTTGACAGTTCCAGTTGAGATCCCTAAAGTCGATGCAAACCATAATTTTATCATTCTTCTTTTTTATAGGGATGATATTATCTAGAAACTTTGGGTAGTGAACATCATGAATAAATTTGTTTTTGATGAGATTATAAACTTATAGATCCACCTTAATAGCATGGGTATGATGCCTTCTCCTAGATACTTGTTTATAACCACAATGATCTTATGACAAACCCATATTATGGGTATCAAAATTTAGATAATGTTTAAGAATTTATGTGTAGTTACAAATTTCATAAAGGAGATGTATGCCTCTTTATCATTATGAGACATAGTGGAATTAAAAATGTGGGTCATGATTCTTTCTTCGTACCCAGTTTCAATTTTCTAATATTATCAATTGAGTTAGTGATACCTTCCTAAAATTCTAGAAGGAAACTATTGTGATCTTCTACATATCCTTATTCTACCTCAATATCATCAGAAGTGTGAGATTAAGGGATATTTTGGGATCTATAAGATGATATAAGGGCAATTTTATCTCTTGAAAACAATATGGATGTTACTTTATATCCCGAGGGTTCTAATACAGGGGAATCATAATTGGGGGGTATCTTGGATATTTTCACCTTGCTTCCCAATATCATGAGGAAAAAATGATATGTTGATATCTTATGATTCATTGAATTATGTGGGGAAATTATCCACTATGTATGATAATGAGGAAGCATATTTGGATCCTAAAAATGTTGATGCAGAAGTATATTTGGATCCCAAATATAATTATGGAGTATATTTATTGATGGAGTTATTATATTTACCAAGATCACATTCATATTTTACATGGGTGGGTTTATTTAATGTAACTGATATCATAAGTATGAGAGAAACATTACTAGACCTCATGTGCCTCTTCTTCTCTGATGGTTGAGGTTGATTTTATCAAAGAGCCTCAAGTACGTGACCTAGAAGCAAGTCAAAACCTTCCTCATGTAGAGGCACTCATGAGAGAGATTTATTTTTATGGAAGGTGTGGATTGTTTTTCCAATATTGGTGGTGGCTGCTAAGTGGGGACCTTTTCTTAACCATCATATGGTAGGAAGTATATAAATTCAAGATAATCATACATGAATAATACATTAATTTCATGGTTTAATTTATACATTCCACAAACAGATGCCCAAACTATGTACCGAATGTTTTAGTATATTGGAGAATATCTATATAAACATCTTATTTTACAACACTTATAAACATTTAAATATAACCATTCTCCTTACAAGAATCTTCTTTACATCTCATATGACATAATCATCTCCATTACCTGGGGAATTGAAACATAAGAATGGGTGAGGTTGAATTCTCAGTATGGAAATTTATCAACTAGTCGTAATGGTTAAATCATAAATATGAGGGAAAACATGGGTAAGTGAGTATTATCAAATAAAAGTATCATGAGTTCATAAGTGATAAAAAAGAACTTTACTGATCATAAATTATCATAGTATAAGAATATAAGATCAAATAATAGTCATAAAAACATGGATTATAAACATATAACAAAAATTAAATCAATACATAAGAAAGAATAATGTCTTTAAAACATGGAAAATCATAAAAAATTGGAATATTTTAAAAATAAGGCACATTTTAGAGAATTATTGGCATAAACACAAGCATAGTAAAACATTGTGAAAAAATTCAAGTATTTCTACCATATAATTTTATGAACAAATCCATTTATGAACACCATTTAGTTTTTCGGAAAAAATCAAAATATATCCACATATCATTATCACATGAGATATAAAACCATAACCAAGGAATTGTGGGTCATATAGGACCCCAACCCTCATAATCCATACATATGAGTGCCACCTAAAATCATACCATTCATATTATCATAAATAAACAATGGGAAGAAAACAAAGTTTCATAACTTTTTAAAATTTCATCGCATAAAAAATTATTAATTGATACCAAAAATAAGATCACCCCAAAATATCATATATAAAGTGGATCATAAACCATTACTTTATTAGAGAATAATCCTTTTAAAATGAACTATAAATAACTAAATGGATTTTTCTTAAAAATAATTCTTAATATCATCTTAAAAAGGCATGAATTTTAAGTCAAATTCCAAAAACCATTTTTTTAATGAAGAGGAAAAAACATAAAATATTTATATAAAAAATTCCAATAAAGAGACCTTGAAAATAAATAAATAATTTTTCAAATTTTGATACATAAGGGATGAATATATTATCATTGAAAGGAAAATCCTTTGAAATATTTGGAAATGCCTTTATTGAAACCCCACATCATTAAAATGACATCAAAAACCTAGTTTTAATGAAAAGGGATATATAAGGATCATTGGAAATAAAAAACAATTTGAGTTTATTCTAGTGAAAGGATAACATTTTCGGGATGTAAAAGACATGGATATAGAGTGAATAGTCCATTAAAAGGGACAAGAATTATTCTCAATAAAATTTCATTTCCACAAAATAATATATTCATAAAAGAATAATAATTTGGTGTGAAACATCATTTCACCAAAAAATAAGGTGTAAGTATTGCATAAAATTATCATATGTTAGATACAATAATATTTGAAAATATTTTATACAAAGAGAAGTGATTATAACCTAAGGATTTGAGTCATGAAAATACCATACATTTACTCCCACTTAGTCAAATGCACTCTAACATCTTTTATCACAAAAAACAATATTAGTCACCTAATTAATAACCTCATACATTTATATAACCTTTTAAAAAATCCTTTATAAATATTCAATACATTTTTATTAGTTAGTTATAATCTATTTTCATAATCAAGTGTTAGAAAACATGATCATTTTAAACTAGTTTTATAATGGTTGTGTTTTCATTCATTTTTCTGCAAAATTTAATAATTAATATATCACAAATGGTATTGTGAATTTTTCTAAATGTAATTCATAAATTACTAATTTCATTTCTTAATTTTTTTAGTAATTTTTTATAATGATAGATTTGAAGACGAGCACATTTTGGTGATTTTAACGAATAAAAGGGGATATACCAATAAAATCATTAGATATTAATATTATGACTATATAATCATTTTTACATATTGAATAAATTATTATTACATTTTTTACTAGAATATAACATTCTATAATCATCCATTAAATAATAAATACAACATCACTCATGTAGGCGGTAAAAATGAACTAAATAAGAGTGTGTTATAATGATTTAAAGACTAAGAGAACATTATAATATAATGTTAAAATAAATTTTAAATAATATTTTACAAGTCATAAGTTTTATATATCTTCATTAAATTCATTATTATATCCATAAAATAATGGTGTTTATTAAAATTGAAATTTGTTGTTTGTGGAGGTGGTAGGCCACACATACGCACTATTACCAATCCCATTTCCCAATAAATTGATATAATGATAGTATATGAAAATTTATCATTTAAATTTTTTGTTATTGACATATTTGAACTATTTATTCATAAAATAAATCCCTTATAATATCATTTATACGTGGTGATGGAAAACAAACCACATAACATTGTGGAGGTTCTTGTCCGCACATACGCACGATCGATGTTATTTTATTTTCTTAGTGGAAGAAAAAGATTAAATATTTATTTTATAATTAATTTAATAAAATTTAAGTATAATATTGATAATTATTTCATTATATTAACAATTTTATAGATGATTTTAGTAAATACTATAATAAACTAAAATATTTTTGAGAATGTAACACTCCCATTAGTATCATGAAATTTATCTTGGAAAACATCTTGGAAGTGAAGGATTTAATAAAATTTAAGGTGATTGTAAGCTTATATAAATTGTAGAGGGTTAGATGAGGAACAAATATCATAGTTTTAATGATTAATTTTAAGGTGAAGTGTAACATTGAAAGGGTGTAAGTGGTTCCCTTTTATAAGAGAAGAAAATGGTACTGTTGGAAACACACATCATTTTTTAATAACATCCTCACACAATTATAGGTTAAATAACACAAAAGTGGAAAAAGAGGGACTATGGGAAAAGATAAGTTCAAAAATACTCTCATCCATTCATTTTGATACAAGATAAGAGTGATTTAAGGATTTTGTTTCTTTTACCCTTTTACCCAAATTAAATTTTACCTTGGTAATTAATTTTTAAACATCGAAATTGAAATTAATGACATAAATTAAAATTGGTTACTTTTACCTAATTAAAAACATTTGTTTTAAAATTTTAAAGTCATTTTAACTAAAATAAAATTTAAAGGTGTGAAAATTTTATTTTAAAATAGTCACACTTAGTTTCATAAAAAAAGTTTTTAGAAAAATAAAATTATTAAGATCTATTTTTTTATATAATATATAATTATGTTGCATACTAATTTTAATGAACTAAATTTATTTATCAATAAATATAATTTAGGACTCTTTAAGGGAAATAAAAATCTAAATTTCACCATTTAAACACTTAATTAAAGGAAAACACTAAAAATAGTTTTTATTTAAGTTACATGTTAATTTAGTTTTAAAAAAATTAAAAATAATATTATAAGTTCATATAATTTTTTAAAATTCATAATTTTATACCCTATATAAATATTTTATTACATAATATGTTTTTAAATATTCTATGATAATCTTACATAATGATAAAATCATAAAAAGTTTAATTTTCACAAAGGCTGTATTTTTCGAATGAAAATCAACCTTTTTAGAAAAACTTAAAAATATATATTAAGTAAATTTTAATGTGAGGAATTGAAAATAAATTTTATTTTATGAAATTTAAATTCTATAAATTTTCAATTTTTCTTTTAAAATAAAAAACATAATACAAAGAAAATAACTTTTATTGAAAATAACCTTTGTAAATATTGACTCATATTAATTGTTTACCTTATTAATATTTAATGGTTTGTTATATTACTCTTAATTATAGATTTATTAATAATTTTATCTTAACATGTTGTGGTTTGTTGTTTTTATTTTTAGAATACAACTCAACTTATTGAATATAACATCAGTTTTACAAAGTCTAGAATTTAGGTTTATTACATTCTACCCCAAAATAATTTCCTCTTAAAAAATCTATTACACAGAGGAAAACAATATAAGATGATTTTCTCTTATCACATCCTTATATTACTACATAGATTACTCAAACTTATGATTCCTCTAAAAAGATTTTACTAAATGAGTGCTCATGTTCGACATCACCTTATCTCTTCAATCCATAATTTCCATGGGTTATTCCTCATATAAGAGATCATGTTCTGGTTGTATAGTTTCTAAATTCATTACATGTTATGGGTTTGGTATGTACTTAATAAAAAGTTATAAATATAATATATCATATACTTGGGAGAGGTTAGTAGGTACTATTATGGGATATGCTACTACCTTGACATGATTAAGGATCTTGAAGGGACTGATGTACCTAGTGATTAGCTTCCCTTTCTTCCCAAATATCATAATATGCTTCCATGGAGATATCCTGAGGAATTATATATCAGTAGCTTCAAACTCTAGATCTCATCGACCATTATCGTCATAGTGCTTCAGACCATTTTTTCTACCTTCATATCCCCTTAAATATTTTGAACCTTCTCCTCCATTTCATGGAAATGGTCAAGACCTACCAGTATCCTCTCTCAAATTTTATCCCAACATA
>CAUJRU010003997.1:0-26267 GCA_963277665.1 Viscum album | reverse complement strand
TATAAAAATCCAAGAATTCATATATTCTTATAGCATGGGTTTCTTTGGTGCTGTATGCTGATATTGTTAGTGTTTATTACAATGAGAAGTCAACTCACATTAATTTAATTATCCTATTTTTATAAGTTAAAACTTATATATTAACATAAACACTTGTTTGACCTTATGTAACTTTGTTTTCTTTAAACCGAAGAATATTCATCATGTTTTCACCATAATACATAATTTAGATTTATTTTTTGTATTTCTTGACCTCATTGCATAAGTATATGATGTTATGAATGATCATATCACCCTTGGGATGGATTATTGTAAGTTCCTCTATGAATTTTAGAGAAACAAGTACCATAAAGCAATCTAAGGTAGAATAATAAATCCCATGATGATTGGGAGGCTGAGATCTATTAGATTTAATGGTAGATAAAATGTTTATATGTTTTAATATGGAAGAAAAATTCTTTGTGGTTATTCTCCCCACATATATTTTTTAAATGTATAAGTGAGGTTTTATAAACAATTATGTTTTATCACCTCATTGAGTCATGACAATAGGGTTGGCACCCGGGCACACATCACACACGCCCTTCATGGGAATACCTCACCTACACTCTGCCAAAAAAGAACATCCATACACACTATATGTGTTACAATAAAACACTATGTGTTCTTTATCTCACTTATTTAGTCTCCCTATATACATCTAAAACTTTTCTTTACTTCCAACATAGATGGATGAGGGTTAACCCTACCCTCTTAAGTAGTGGCCTGAGGGTTCCCCTTGGATGGCATGTTGGGTAGCCCATTTTTTTAAATAAATATCAAAATATTTATACTTAGTAGATACTAAGTATATGTGTTCACACTAACTCTCAATAAAAACATCCTTCAACATATGATATCTTATGAATTTACAATTCTTTGTTTAACTTCTTCTTCTCTCATGAAAAAATATGTTTTTTCATGGCCATTAATAAAGGTCCACATGAAATTATAAAATTTTAATGGCCATATTCAACTCCTATTCATCCTTGTAAGAGTATAAATTTTCTTAACAGGAAATTCATTTGAACTTGCTATCAGTTCAACAAATCATAATAGTTATAATCTAAAAAATTTAAAATTAATTTCTTTATGATAATAATACTTGAGTATGATCTTATCCATCCATTCTTCCAAGAAATATTCACTTTGATATAAAGAATTGATATCATGGATACCTTAATTAATTATTTATAATTTCTTCAAAATTTTAATATCAATGAAATATTTATATTTAATTTTCCACTATAGGAAATTAATAATAATCATTTATAACAAATATAACTCATACACAATGTGGGCTCTTCATTATTAGCTTCTGGAGTTCCATAGAGTGGCTGGTGGGACTACTCCATGTGGCTGATAGGGTACCAAGTACTTGGTAGAGATTTACTAGCTACCTATTTGTGTATTTAGTGTTTTTTAGACGTTTCAGAACCATAATTTCTAGGGTTCCCCTATATTATTCACATGAGTAGTATTTGGGGGAGGCCATTCTTCTAGAATCTAACCATATTTTACCCCCCTTTGATTCCTCTTGGTTTGTGGCTTATTAGAGGCAAATTACTCATGTCATGTAATGGTAATAAACTTACTCATTTATCTCTCTCACTTTTCTGTTATTTTAGATGTCTTAATTAGGGTTATTTTGAAAATTCTATTAGGGAATGGTGTAATCATCCATGATTTTTGTTATTGTGTATTGAGGAAATCAAAATAGGTGAAATGAAGCACATTTTCATCCATTTAATTTCAGGTGAATCACTTAGTGTATTTTCTTAGGGTTTTCACTATTTTGGATTAGAATTGGTGATTGATTGAGAATCAAATAATAAATTTTTTATTTATAGGAGATTCAGGGGCATTCAACAGAATACTGGTATGCCATTTCTCAAGATTTATATGTTAAAAGGTTGGATGATAGGATTTTGATTGTTATACTATTGAACTTGGTTACCTAGAACAATATTATATATAATTCAAGATTACTACTATTCATGTATTTTAAATTTTAATAATGTTTTTCTCACATCATGATTGTTCATCTGCCTAAAATTGTGTATGATAATGTTTTAATGGTATATGTCACACTGAAGGGTTATAAATTTTCCCCGCTCTAATGAGAACATATAAGTTCTATGATAGTATTATAAATTATATATTCTATGGTTATATGATATAGATTAGTATCAAAACAATGACATATGATATCATGGGTGGAGACTTTAGTGTTTTCAAGACATCATTTCAAGGTGTACACACTTGGTAATTTTAATAAATGAGGTAATATGAATATAACCTACCAGTAGGAAATTCACATTTATTTAATTGATTGATTATTCATATATTTGGGAATTTTTAATGGTACTTATACTTAAATATTATTATTAATTCATATCATGGGTAACATACTCTGAATTATTGATAAAAACTACAATGAGATAAGTCTGTGGCGAGGTAGTATATATTGATTGTGTTAAAAGTAATATTTCACTAATGAATATTGAGGAAAATGATTTGTACCATTACAATTTAATGGAAGTTGGTATATCTATCACTTGTATAGGAATGTGACTACCTAATTAAGTTCATGTCCATGGTATTTCATTGGACTGTCTATTTATAGAAAATCAAAGAAAGAGTAATCAAGCATATAAATTGATGAACCTATTTTTAAACCCATTTGATTTTTGATATGACGTTAAAGATATTATATTACATAGTGTACTTTTTTATGTGGTTGTATGTCATTAAATAAATATCTATTTTTTCTATGGGTGACTTGGTTTTTTTGGATACTACCTTAGATATTGGGGGTTCATCCTAATGCCAATTAGAGTGTGGCCTATTGGGGAACACACTAATTGTATCCATAACCTTAGTTAAATTATATTTGAATTTATTATATTGAATAAATATTATTTACATAAATGGTTTAATAATTATTCATTTTTGTATTGATCACAAATATCAAGTCACCAATTATCCTAGAGTGTAAAAGTGAGTTTAATATTTAATAAACATTTATTTCCGATTTTAGTGTATATAATATTTATTTATTTATTGGTTAGTATTTCACTGATGATTATTTAATTAAATTAATATTCATTATACAAGTTACAATAAATATTATAGAGGATTGAAATATTTAATTTAATGGTTTGGTGAGATATAATATATTGAAGATTATTTTAATGAGAGTTAATTTATATATTAATCAAATAATATTTTTTTAACCATGATTCTAGAGAATGTTAGGTAAATAATAATAATAATATTATTATTTTGACACGAGGTCACCATGGATTAATGAAATAATAATGGACCATGTTTAATTGTTATTTTATAACCTTAGATCTATTTAAACAAGATTATTACAATCTCAACCCTAATAAACATTGTCCATAATGAATGTTTAGATATAATTCTCCTAAGATATAGAGATCACTTTTCTGGAATTCTCTCAAGAATAGAGACCAACACCCATCCTCTAGCTTCTTGATTTTAGGGAGAAGAATAAAAATCCTTCCAATCTCAAATATATTGTTGTAGTGATCATTGGTGAATGATGGAAGCATTATAATATTTTTTTCTAGAACCTGGTTATTTATATGATGATGTTAATTGGTTTATAGTGCCTGTGCGGATCACCACTAAAGGGTTTCTACCCTTGAATCCTTTATTTATAATGTTAGTATGACAAAAAGTGTTCTATAGAAGCATAAAATAATAAATAATTCCACTTTGTTGTAATTATTAATTCACATTATTTAATTATAAATTATTTATGATGATCCCATATTCTTGGATTTGATGTTTTATGTAAATTAATCTTAAAATTAATTTAATTATTCATGATATTCCTCATCATCATCATATCAAATTAGTCTTGTATTATCATAAAAATATGATTTGAATACCACGTAATAAGATCTTCTACTATGCCCAGATCCTTTGAGTGGTATCATAGCAGTCAGAAAATAAATTATAATTATGTATTGATGATTTTTTAATTTAAGTATTTTCTTTTAGTTTTTATTTTAAGTATAATATTTATTTAAATATAAATTTTGAGATCTAATTTCCTATTTCTTGTTTCTCACATATATAATATAAAATGGATTAATTATAAATAAATGACATATGAAGAAATCATCTGTAGGTTTTGAGGATTCTAGGTAGATAACCATATAGTACGTGAATTTTAGCCTTGTGGTACAAGTCTTGTACCCAAGTTCACTACACCAAGATGAACCATGATAAATATGGGTCATCATTCTTTTATTAACATGTAGAATACATTAAATATGCATCATGTGTTTAATGGGATTGTTTGCAATAGAGTTTTCTAGACTACACACCATGTAACCTGCTTACAAGCCATATATTCAGAATATCATAGAAGCATCATGTATTTATTACATGACACATGTGAATAAAAACTATGAAACTCAAAGGTTACATGGTGTGTAACTCAAGTACACCCTAAGTAGACTATTAATGTCTATGGATGTCTTACTAAAAGGATCACACAAAAGGTGATAAACATTGAGGGTGGGGGGAATCAATGTTCAAAATTTTGACAATTTTCTTCACCCGCCACTGTAATTCAACTCATATTCTCTCAATATAATAACTGATGAAGATAAATAAACAAACACAATAATTTTTTTAACATGGTTAACATCTTTTATGAATATCTATATCCTCGGTGAGTCATGTTTTTTTATTAAATGCACAATAATCTCATTTTATTATCAAGAAGAATAAGGGAAAGGTAAAATCCTTGAACCTACTGTAATGTTTCTTTCAGAAAATTATATATTATAACAAATGATGCTTAATACCCATTTAATGAACGATCCTTTATAAGGGCTCCAAAATTATATTCTTTTATTATATCTCAATGTGATCATTTTTACTATCTTCTTCTTCTTCAATAAATAATGTGTGACCATGGACTCAAAAACCACTGATTATGGTTGGTTATTAAAATCTATTTTCTTTATCATGTAGCTTGAGTGGTAAAAAATTCTTTTCCACACACATGTTATGCATGAAACCTCTCCTTCACAAAGTCGAGTGGCTCACAGAACCTGGTTTCATCACATGACATGATATGAGGAAGGTTGGTTCTTCACATAAGTGAATTCTCAAAAGATGGTTCTGCTTTGAAAAAATAATATTATTACAATTGTCAACATCTTAATGAAAATGAGAACAATATCTCAAGAATATGAGGAAATGAATAAAACCCATGGTATTTCCTTGATACTTATTGGAGAGGTATCACCAGTTCTTCCCATGTGTTAACCGAATTTGATCATTTTTTCAAGAAATATCAAGAATTATTCAAAATCCTAAAAAATATTCCATATTAAAAAATGATTTTGAATTCCCGAATAACTCAATATTTTTTGAACACATATTTCATTTTTATCATGTGAATTTAGTGATGTTTAGAAAGATGTATTCCTTAGATAAATAGCTTCTTAATTCATGATTTTGTACTCATGTGCATGTGTTCCTAAATGCATGATTCACCATTACTCAGACCAAACACACTATTATGGTGTATCAGTGGTTCATCCTTCAACCAAATAGTCGCATTTTCATCATATCGTGCATGGATGAGGATATAAATCATTGTGGTTTTGATTTATTATGATATTAAGTTCAGTTCTATTATAGACGTCATGACATACTGTTTATGTTTTGGAAAATAGAAGCCTAAATGTTAAACTAGGGTTTCCATGAGCTTAAATATAAGTGTGAAAAGATCGAAAGATAGTGGAACATTTGAACTATTGTGTAAATGAATCCCTCACTACTATATAAGGGTACCAACGCAATATTTGATGTGTAAGGGTATGCTGCATGGAACATGTATGTTAGCTATCTCAATATTTGGATTCATATTGGATGGTTCCATATATTTAAGTTCAGGTTAGACATAAGGGAAACCAAGTCCCATATAAGGGTAAATTTAAATTGAAGATGACACATGAGATCAATTCAAGAATAAAAATACATTTTATCAGGTGATTATGTTTATGTATGTATGTATTTTATCATAGGAATAATACCCAGTGTGTTGTTGATCCAATTCGATATTTCATAATGTTAAGATTTTCTATATAATAATATCTTAATATAAAATACCCGAGAAAATTCTAAGGTCAGCACCCAAAACACATTTTACAAACTCCCTTCATGGGCCATGCCACACCCTTGTATGGTCCATCAAGTAACCTGTGGGAGCTATTATCCAACTGATATTCTTGTGTGCTCTCCTTATTGGGCTCTGTGAATGACCACTATCACCTTCTACCATTGGTTGGCCACGTTGAACCTATCCCATGTGGTTAATCCTTTAGGTTCCTTATATATTGTTTAGGGGGATGTTGGTTAGTTTTTGGATGACCATAATTTTAAATCTCCCATAGAAAAGAGTTAGCTAAATCTTCAACATAAGTTCCGTATAATTCTCAGTATATATTTCTAGGTCAATTATCTCACTAAATCCATTTATCTATTCCTCATGAAATTATTTTTTTTCATTTTCCTCAGTAAATTTACATATGTAATAATTTTAAAACAATGTGAAATCCAAACATTGTTGGAACATGTCTTTGAACTTAAGACTAGATCAACAATATTTATAATTCTTCTGGTACTGAAAACAATTACAATGTAATGCTCCCAAAGCATCACCAATATCCCTTGTTATATTTTTTATCAATAAATAATCCATCACTTATCCTTTTTATTGAAAATAAAAACAAAGTGAGTGGAGTAAACTAATTTTAAATATTAAGAAGTCAAGAATTGATCAACGCTAAGTCTACATGAGCTATCTTGGTGTAGAAAAATGTGTGAATGAAACTGAAATTAATGTTATTATTAACAAAAACTCAACTCAATATTCAATGATTATTCATACTCAACTTGAAGAGTAACTTGAAATAGAATTTTATATTTCTTTCCGATATCAATTAATACACCCATCAAAATAGTTCACAAGTTTAAGAAAATATTTTTATCCCATGCATATGATATCTCATTAATGCATTTGACCTGAAATAATAGAGATGGAAACTTAAGAAATATCGTACCTCAATAATGAGAGTTGGTATACACTCCCACTTACATTTTTAAATTATCAATGGACTGAGGATATCAGTAATCTATTCCTTAGAATAAAAATATTATAGCTTTAAGATGCCTTAATCCACTTTCTCTATTATTAAAAGACACTTGATATCAATTTGTTTGGATTTGAAATATTTAACTTGATTCTTTGATAATTTGATGGAAATTTGATTCTGAAATTCTATTATTAGAGGATATTTAACTTCTTCATTCATATCTTCAAGTTGGGACACCAT
Source organism: Viscum album (assembly GCA_963277665.1). NCBI lineage: Eukaryota > Viridiplantae > Streptophyta > Magnoliopsida > Santalales > Viscaceae > Viscum > Viscum album. Next base: position 18,840 of record CAUJRU010003997.1, on the reverse strand, counting down.
TCAAATCAACTAAGAAGCTACTTGTGATGCAACCACATATCCAACCTCATTTGAGCTCAATGTAACTAAAGTTAATTTGTTTGAGTTCCATGATAGATAGCTTCTTCCAACAAATAATGCTCTATCACATGATGATTTTCTATTATAAACTACTATTACGAAGTCAAAATTTGAAATCCATTTTAAATAAATATATTACATCATATTATTTATAAATCCTTGATTTTATGAATTTAAGATATATCTCAGAATTCTATTTTCTCCTAGGAGATGTGATTCTTTAGTATTAGATTGATACCTAGCACACATTGTGAAAATATAGATAATATCGGGCATAGATGTTGTTAAGTAAAATAGACTTCCAATAAAACTTCTACTTTTTTCATTAATTTCTTTTACTTCATCATCCAAGATATATTCTATGCCTATCTGAATAGGAGTAGATACACCTCAATATTCATACATGCTAGAATTATTCAAAAAAATTCAAATATTGATCTTTTAAAATAAACATCTAATCATATTTTTGGGTAATTTAGAATCCCAAGAAAAATTTCATCTCACCATGCATTGGTATTTCAAATCTATCCTTCATATGCCTTGAAAATTCATCACATATCTTTTCTTTATTTCATGAAAAAAATGATGTCATCAATATAGAAAATCAGAAAAAGTGATCGGTGTTGGTGTTATTTACATAAATATTTCCATAAACATGTCTGTTCTTGAATTTCATGATTCTAAAATATTCAATGAGATTAAAGTAACAAGATCTTAGAGATTAATTCATACCATAAAGAGCTTTATTTAACTTCCATAATATTATACCTTCTAAATTTAGCATTAATCCCTTTAGATATTCCATGTATACTTATTCATTAAGGTCACCATTTAGAAATTATGAATTAAAATTCATTCTAAACACTTCAAATCTTCACTCAGATGGTATAAATAAGACAATACTAATGAATTCAAGTCTCTGCACTGGAGAAAATGTTTTGTCAATGTCAATTCCTCCAATTTTTGAGTATCCTTTGAAAACTAGTCTAGCCTTGTTTCTAGACACATAACTCTTTCCATTCAACATATTCATATGAACCCAATTTATTGAAATTATAATTTTTAACTAGGTATGATAATAAGTTCTCAAGTTTTATTATTTTCAATCTTATTTAGTTATTCATTCATTTCATGAACCCACTAATTATGCTCAAATATTTACTCAACCATTTGAGGTTCAATGTTTGATAACAAACTAGTATGTATGGTTTTAATAAATGTTCACCTTGTTTATACTCCTTGATTTTGATCATTAATATTATTCTCAATAATAATATGCTTCATCAATCTGATGTTTTCTCATTTTAATATTTGATTTTGATCATTTTCATTAGAATAGGTTGAATCGACATTATCTATTTGATTTTTGTTTACATTCTTCCATTTCTTTTACTAGTCCATAATTGAAAACACCATCCTCTTCATAAATAATGATAACACTATTCCTTTCTTCCTAATTTTGAAAAACAATTGCATCACCATTAAAAATAATTCTCCCATATTTCTTATTGTAACGTATTTAGGGACTTCTATTTGGAGTATTACTGTGGAAGATTCCATATTCATCTTTTTATTTAAAATTTTCTCCACTATTATCATTATTTGTTATCAAATATAGAATGTTAAACACTCTAAAGTCCTTTACATTTGTATTTTTCTTGAACCAAATCCCATAAAGAGTCATATATATATTTTTCCCTTAAGAGACACATATTTTGAATTATTCTAGTTATTGTAATATCTTGTAACCATTAGTATATTAAGCTACCATGGTATTACAACATATTTATTTTCATATCATCTAGACCCCAATTTTTCCTTTCAGGATCTCCATTATTATAATTTGTCTATTTATCAATGAACTCATGTATGATATTAGGTTTATTAATATATTTATAAAAAGGTATGTTTTCCTACCCACTACCATTATCAGATCTTATCCACTTGAAGGAAAATCCTATTTTCTTCTATAAAAATCTTTAAAAAATGTTAAACCTAACTAGTGCCTATGCCTTGTTTGACACTAACATGATGATTTTCATCCATGTAAAATCATCTATGAAAGTAATAGAATACTAGTCTCTAATTTTGAAATTTTTTTCACAGGTCCAAAAATATATGATTGAATAAGATTAAGAGGCCTTGAAGTTTGAATTTAAATCCCTTTGTGAGTTTTATTCACAATTTTTTAATTTTTACAATTTTTACAGACTGTAGAAAGAAATTAATTTAGAATTGAGAAATATCTTAGGACTTATTCAATCATAAAATTTTCCATGTTATTTTTGGAAAATATATATAGGTATTCTATTCCAAAAATTATTTTCTAATTGTTGTCTTAAAAAACAATTAGTATTGGATAATCCAACTTGAAATAAATTATCTTGAGTTCTCGAAAATGTTGATATAACTAGACCATATTTTAGTATTCTGATTAAACACTAATTTTATTTACAAAGATAACTTCATTTAAAACATCTATGATTTGTGGTATACTCAATAGATTTTGATTTATTATATCCATAAATAAGGCATTGAATGGGATAATTTGATTCTTTTAAGTATTTTATATTGAAACTCCTTTGATTATTATAGAGATTTTATTCCCAAATCTCATAGCACATCCTTCATAATTCTTAATATTATTTATATTTTATGCTATAATATCATGTGTTATTAATAACAAATATCTATGATCTAAGGTCTTTCATATTTATAGGATTTCAATCCCCACTTACACAATATTGGATTAGTGTTTTATCTGATTCTAATTATTTTTATTTTATAGACATTGACATAAATTAAATAGAGGTGGTATAAAAGAAAATTATATATTTAATGTGTGTACTTATCGATCACATCATCCACAAACCTCTTGTAATATTTCTTAATTTCTTCTCTCTTCATATTTCTTCTCAGGTTGTTTATGCCTATAATGAGTTCATATCTAATTTTTTGTCTTCCTATTATATCATGCACCTTTATTAAGTGTTTTATAGACATATCACACAAGAATTTGTAATATTTGAGGCCAAAAATTATAAAACACCACCAATAACATTGAATCATCTTTCTTAAGTATAATTTTTACTATTTATCAAGTTGTTTATATACTCTATTTATAACTATTAATTTGGTGTTATAACATTATGCTTTCTGATAGATAACCTATTTTCCATCAATGAATGACTATGATAGTTTTTATAAACCCTTTTTCTTTGAACCTTGTCTTGTTTTCCCATTACATAATAATTTGTGATTAAATCAAAATTTTCACTTTTTTAAAACTATTTATCACAATAATGGATTTCTTATAAGGTTAATTTTAAAGGATATTTTCATTAACACTTATATCCTTATTAATAGTATTATTTTTTGTATGATATTATTTAGAACATTATCCTAAGTCGTTTATATTATCATTCATGTCATGCCTCACAATTTCTTTTAGTTTCCTAGTTTTAGAAATTACTTTCCCTAACTTATTGATTTTGTCACTTCCAAGAATAATATTTGGATTCATGTTTTCCATAATTATTCCTATCTAGTAAATTTAAATAATAATATTGTAAATTTCATTACAAAAATTACTTTTTCAACCTGGTATTCAATTTTCCCAAAAAATACTTTTTTCCAAGTATTGTATTTTCTTAGACTTTATACCTCCTTTGAGCACATTTTTATTTCCATTCTGGTAGTGTATAATTTTGTGGTCTCACCTTCCTCTTAAACATATTTAGTATTTTCATGTGAATCATGATAGGATGAATTATTTTTTTATTACTATGCCATAAGAACTCTTTGTTAGGCCCTTAATAAAATTTTATTATCATCAATACTTTCTTCAGTATAAAAAAACCCACTTCAATTGATAAAAAATTTATAATAAATTATACGGGTGAGGACTTATTATTTCCATATGGATGATTTTTCTTTAGAGATCCTCTATTATTTTCCACCAATTTAGAGGATCCATTATCTTCAATTTCATACCTACCTTTCATAGGACAATTTTAAGATAAATGATCAACATTTCTATAATGAGAAAATTTTAATGGATGTTCACCTTTGTATTTACATTTCCCATATCTAAGGCTTCTTAACATTAATGAATGTACTTCAATAAACTCTTAAAAATCACCAATTTCATAAATTAGTATATTCTACTCTTCTATTTTCATTTTTTTAATCATTGAAGGATATATCCATTTTTTATCTTTTATTTTCCATGATACTTCTCTTCTCATTTCATAGTTGATGAGTATTCTATGATGTTCATCAACAATGAATTAATCATGATATCCTTATTTAAGAGATAAGATTTTGGTATAATATTTTTTTGGAAACATTATTATTATCCTCTTTAGAAACATAGTGTCATCAATGTTTTCTCCTAATCCTGTGATATATATAACAATCATATTAACCATTGTTAATAAATCATCAAATGATTCATCTTATTTCCTTTTGAAATCTTCAAACTGTTTCCAACTGATTTGATGCTAGGATTCTTTCACGTTTTTGTTTCCTTAAAAAATAATTTGAAGTTTCTTCCATGTAGCATGAGAAGTTATAAGACCCATTTATTTTATTATATATTTTTCATATAATAAATAGAATAATTCATCTCTATATTTTTCATCTATTAAATATTTTTTCTGTCTTTAAATGACCAAGACATGGTCTCACTTGGAAAATTAAATCCATATTGAATAGCATAAATTACATCAATCCAAATATAGATGATTTAATTCTCCATTATCACTTTAAAGGTAAAAATAACACTTCTATATAATGTTTTAATTCCCTTGTTGTTATGAAAATTATGTTGATCCATACGAACCACTTTATCGAAACACCTTATAGTGAACCTCGCTTTGATACCAATTGGAATGATCACATGAAGGGTGATAAACACTGAGGGGGTGGGGATGAATCAGTGTTCAATATTTTAACAAATTCCTTCAACTATGATACTTATTAAACACCTATTCTCAAAAGATACTAACTAATTAATATAAATAAATACACCTAAAAAATTTGATAATGAAGCTAATCTTCTTTATGGATGTTTACATCCCTGGTCTGTTATGATTTTTACCCATTCCGCACTACTCATATTTTATTATTTTTATCAAAAAAAGAAAGGTAAAATACATGGGCTCATTGTAATGTATGGTTTGAATAATTATAGATGAACATTAATGATTCTTAATAAATATATAATGCATTTTCCAAAAAAAGAGATCCAAAATTATCTTGTCACATTCTGAATCAACACGATTCTCATCACTGTGTTCTTATTCATAGAACAATTTGTTCCCATGGAATAATAAATCATTTCATACCCAGTGTTACTAAAAGTTGTCTTCTTCCTCATGTTGCCTAAGTGGTACATAAATTATTCTTTCTAATTGGGTTATGCATAAAACCTCTACTTATTGAAGCATAGTGTCTCCCAGAACCTTACTTATCCATTTGAGATGATATGTATATGTATACTTATTTTCATAAGTGGATTCGTTAAGCATTATTCTTCATCATGAAAATCATATTATCATGATGCTATGTTTTTAATGAAAATGATATTGATCTATCAAGAATGGGTGAAAATTACTAAAAACCTATGTATTTACACATTATTTATAGATGAGGTTTCATTGGATCTACCCCAACATTCACCGTGTCTAAACCACATTTTATACGTTGTCAATAATGATTCAAAATCCTTTGGAATATTCTAAGTCGATAAATTTTTTTGAATGCTTAAATATCTGAATCTTTTTCGAAGGTGTCTTTCCTTCTTATCAAGTGGATTTCATGGGATTGAAATATATGGCTTCCTCATATTACTAAATTCTTTCTTTTTGAGTTCAGACTAAAGTAGATGTGTTCATGAATGCATGATTCTACTATACTTAGACTATACAAACATATATGGAATATCAGTTGTCCATAATTCAACTAAATAGTTACTTGAACATCGTATAATCCAAGGATGATAATCCATATAATTATTCCATTGATTTATAATGATATGGAGCTTAGTTCTATCTATGGATATCATGCCATGAAATTTATTTTTTGATGAAAATAAACCCGAACATTGAACTTGGGTATATGTATGGATGAAGATGAATGTTTCATGGTTGGACGACCAGTATGCATTTGAACTACTGTGTAGATATATCCCTTATTTCCATGTGAGGGTAGAAGAATGAGGTTAAATGTATAAGGGTATGCTGTGTGTGGGGTGGATTTTGGTTGTCTCAGGACTTGCTGTAGAAATTTTGATTCCACTAGGGTATGGGTAGGCTAGAAACAAGGTTAAACAAATCTTGTGAAAGGGATAATAAATGTTAAATGTGATGTGTGAGATCCATTAGATGATATAGGTTCATTTGATTAGAAATTTATGCTTATGTTCATATGTTTATTTGAAGTGGAAGAGTTCTAAGTGTGATGTTATCCCACAACAATCTTCCATGTAGTTGTGAATCTCTATAAAATAATCTTGAAATCTTCAGTTGATTTTACTAGAACTAAGGTTGGTACCCATAAAACCTTTCATACACACCCTTCATAGGCCATGTGACACACTTGTTCAGTTTATCGATCATAATGCAAGTTCTTTTCTTGCACTTACCCCCATGCTCTATTCATGTTCGGTGCTATGAAAGGCCACTATCACCTTCCATCTTTGATTGGGATTATAGGGCATATCACACATTTTTGATCCCTTGGATCTTGTATATTTGGTTTAAGGGTTCCTTGGTTTACTGTGGGTTGGCTCTATTTTTTTGAATTCCCATAAATGAGATAACTAAATATTCAATAAAAGTTCTATATAATTTTCCTCTTAAATTTCCAAGACAACACTCTCATCGATTATCTCCATCAATTACTCATGAAATTAATTTCTTTCCTCACGGTCTTCAACAATATTCTTTATGAAATTATAATAAAACATTTCATGGAATTAGAATTTTCTTTCTTATTACAGACAATGTGACATCCTACCAAAATTGACACATGTCATTAAACATAACACTAGTTCAATAGCTGTTTGACACCGTCTACTATTGAAAAAATTAAAAAACATTATAATATAAGTTAAATACATACAAACCCTATACACATGTATGTGTCGTGGATAGAAAGTGAAGATACATACACAATGTATAACCACCTTGCACACATCATGTATACATCCAATTTACCTAGAATGTAAAATTAATTAATTATTCCACTTAACCAAAGTGAAATTGTGTCCTTATGTCATTTATTGATAGTACAATACCCGTGATAGGTTATATATATATATATATATAACTCTTAAATAATTTTTTTATCAATATTCAGAACTATATACCACATACGGTCATAATATGCTAGCTACTCAGCTCACATTAAAATAATTAAATTCTAAATAAATAACATGTGTTAATGTGTCATTTATAGATTTTACACACCATATAATTACGTTAAATGAAATGTTTTCTACATGTCATATGAGTAGAAATTATTTGACAGCAACTCAAACCTGGCAGTTTAGGCTGAAACTCATAATGTTTCCTTTATATTTATACACTGTACTTAGTTAATTTTAAATAAACTAAATTAATTTTTTTTAATTTTATAATGGATAGGAATTTCTATGAAATTTTGAATTGAAATTAATATAAATTATTTGTTTGGTTAAAAAAGACAATTAATTAATTTAGATATTCTTTATCTTAATTAAGAATGGTTAAAATGAACCCGTGTTTATTAAATTTATTTTCATTACATGTGTGTGGATGGTCATGATCTTATAATGACCTTTGTATGAAATTGGTTTCATTTAATTTATTATTATTTCATGGGTTTTGTAAGAATTTATTAAAATAAAATTATGGCCTATGTATCATCCCTCATTCTCATTATGTAAGGGCCTCTATGCCCATGATTTTTTATATAAACCCCTAATGAAACCTTTTGTTCCCCTCACCTATGTTTGAGTAATTATTATATAATGAATGGATTTCCCAGGACAGTGGATGAGTGTCATGTTTATAACCAAGATAAAACCAATCGTGGGGATACACAAGGGAACATGTAGAATTATATAACATTAACCAAACATAGTTCTTGGAGTTTATTCCCTCAGTTTAAGGGTTGGTTTATAATCTACTAGATAAAACAAAAAATAGAAAATCTCATGATAATATCACCTTATTATTTGATTTCTATCATATATATGGTTAAATATTTATATATTCCTTATTACGATCACTTAATAAATTAATTAAAAAGCACATGATATGGAATTCTAGTAAATTAGATTGCACATAAATTTTATCCAAGGCAAGGTTAATCAATTAAATAAAATCCAATTAATATTAAAAATACCATCTAAGAAGATAAAATGGACATATTACCCCTAATGATAAAAATAACTCAATTAAAATATAAAGTTGATATATCTTTCAATTATCTAATTTAGAATTGTACCACTAGATTTTAGTCTTTGATCTATCCATCATTGGGACACTACTACTTAATGGGGAGTTATAATGATTGTTTTGAGTTTACATAACAAAATTAACATAAATATGAGTATCCTTTGATAGATTCGGTTTAAATTTCGAGGTAACTTTAGAGGAAATACAAGGATAGGATTTTAGAATTGTTCATACCACTCAATGGATTAGTGAGCTACGAGTCAATATAGTTGGAAATGAATAGACTCTTACATGGTTTATGAGAAGGTAAATATATTTCTTAACTAATAGGACATCCACGTGGCTGGATATTCTGAAACCAATAATATACACTATTTTGTTTTGAAAATATAGTGGAAGATTAACAAGTTTATCAATTTTTATAATTAATTTTGTAATCTAGATAAAGTACTGAAATAATATACTCTTATTATAGAAATGGAAATCCATAAAACATTGACTATATCAGTATGATCTATATTAGAAAATAATAAACTTATCATAGGCATGAATTTCTTGGAATAGTATAGGTGTTTTCATGTTATATTATTCCATGGGTAAGAATTATATGTGTTAAAACCCTATTAATAAAGAACCAAGAAAAAAGTGTAGTGAAGAAGAACTGTATCAATATATGAAACATTTGGATGATTCCATAAATTTCAGATGTAAAATTATATCATCTATTTAATTTGAGATTCTATATTCTGATGAGATTATGGATGCATTTAACACCATGTCTCAACTACATTATGATGTCCTGACCTAGAAACCGCTAAATGGTACCCCATACTGGGTGGTTTAATGGCCTTAAGTGCACCTTCCCATATTCTATAGTCTTCCAAATAGAAGAATGGGTCTATAATGGTATGATGGGGAGACTGTAACCTCATGATTATAGTAACACTATGGTATCATATATTAATAAAAAGGTAAACGCATAATATCAACCAACTACATACGATAAATCATCTATACAGTAGAAATAATAACCAGAGGTAAGGAAGTGTCATATAAAAACTGATGTGAATGTTATGGAGCTATGAAAAAGATAGTTAACATATAAAAACATGAATGTACTATAATACATGTATAAAAAGTAAAAAAATGAAAAATGAATCTATCTCCAGATAGCATCACAAGAAGCCCAGTCAAATCCCCCCCACACCCATGCAATAATCAATCAAGTATCACCAAGCAGGCGTTTAAAACTATCCTTACATACATCCCTAAAGTATGTCTGGGTGTCAAAAAGTATTCCAAAAATGGTGTGAGATAACACTTATTAGGACACTACAAATAGTGCTTGTAATAAGTCCATTATGTGTATAAAATATGATGTAGTGTGCAAATATAGTAGGTGTAAAGTAATAAAAGTAAAGTGATACTATGTAGTCTATCAAGGATCACTGTGATCAATTAACCATATCATAAGAGATATATGAAAACCCTGCTCTTTATTACTCACTTTAACATGATTTATTATATAAAAATTTCAATTGATACAATATAGAAGATCGATAGGTCTAGTGTTTTTGGGGCATAGAAACATTACATAATGACTTAAAACATGAAATACTACATCTTTATTGAAAACATCTATTACATGAACACAACATTCCTTCGTACTTAACATTGAATGGCATAGCCTATTGATCTACATAAGAAAGTGGTGAGTAATAAATCAGAGTGAGGGAATAAAAATGGAATAACATGAGGAATACATTACATGTTAGAAAATAGTCATATCAACGGAGCATAAGAGAAAAATTAACATAAAGGCATGATAAAGCATGGTAATCATAACAACGAGATGTGGTAAATGAAGAACACCCATTTCACATGACGTGTCATGAAACTATACTTTTCCCAATGCATTGGATCACTATTAGGGTGCACCCTTAGTAATCATTTAATTTCATGCATTAGTGTGCCACATAGATCATACAACATTGATTCATTAACAACATAATTCATTACATGAACAATAGATGTACAATACATAAATTTAAGTACCCATTATAGACCCGTTCTTCTATGATACCATGGTATTATCATGGGCCATTGATCATTTCACATGAAATATGAGTAAACCCACATTACAAATGAAGAATGAGTAAACCATTGTTGCATTTGAATTAGCATGATTTAACACCCATTTCACATGACTTGTCATGATACTATACTTTTCCCAATGCGTTGGATCACTATTAGGGTGCACCCTTAGTAATCATTTCATTTCATGCATTAGTGTGCCACATAGATCATACAACATTGATTCATTAACAACACAATTTACTACCTGAACAATAGATATAGAATACATAAATTTAAGTACCCAATAAACCAGTACATTTTCATAAAGGTGAATACCCTTGATAGAGGACTGGGTATGATATTCACTATACAATGATTTTGGCATGACAATTTTATTGTAATTTCGACAACAAAATGATGTCAAATAAAAATTCTTAAAATGGGTTGATGAGATTGAAATGGGTATATAATCATTTATAAATTAAATTGGAAATAAGGTGATCATGGGATATAAAATACCAACATATTTAATGGAATTTGGATTCATAATATAAATGAATTTCTTGAATGTAAACGAGGAGAGAGAAATTCCTTATGGAATTTCGGCCCGATAATGGGAGTACATGGGAAGAATTAATGAGAGATAAAAGGGGTATATAATCATTAAAAAAATTATGAGGGTAATATGGGGGAGGTGAGAAATCATACCCCAACACTTGTCAATGAAAATAAAAGGGCATAACAACATTATGAAATTTGGAAAAAAAGAGAAAGGAAGAAATCCCTTACTTGGAAGTGTGATCCCAAAGGCTTGGGAGATGCTTGAGAGAGGATTATTTGGAGCTTGGGTATCCTTGGGAGGATTCTAGAATGAGTAATTTAGAGGTTTTTAAAACACCAAAGGCTTTTTGTGATGGGTAAGTGGGAGCTTGGGTGATTTTATATAGGAAAGGAGAGAGAATTATTTATTATTTTGGTTTGGGACACCACACATTAATCAAATAAAAACAACAAACTAGCCCATGGTTTTTGACCATGGTTTTTTCCAAAGGAGAGTGGGAAACAATATTTTATAAGTAAAATGTCCGAAATTCTTAAAATAATAGGGTTTCTTATGTGGTGGTGAGTCACACTCTCAACGAAATCAATTAAAAAAGATAAAATGTTTTATAAGTCTTGGAGGGTCCATGTAAGCTGTGTAAATTAAATAAAATAAACTTAAAATTACATTATTTTAATGTAAAAAAATATATTGGCCAAAAATAATGTTTATAGTATTTTATTACATCACTATTGGGTCATTATAATGTCATAAAACACATTATATATTTAAACGATATTTAATTTTTACCCAAAAATTCGACTGTCTCAATTTTTTTTGAAAAATTCACCATTGGATAATTTCAAAATACTGATTCCAAAGATAATATTAATTTTATCCAAATTTGTTTATAAATATGTTAATTTTTACTTTTAAAATTAAAACTTATATTTATCGAAAATTCATCAGTTTTGACAAAAACAACTTTCAAACCTTAATAAAAACTACAATTGTATTCATAAAAATTATATGATAATTTATAATTAATAAAAAGTTATTTAATAATAATAATATTTTATTAATATATTATTTAATTAAAAAATCTATTAATTTGTCAAAATAGATTTCTTATTTGAATATTAACTAAAAATACTATTTGTGCTTTAAAAAATATTTACAATTTAACAAAAATAGTAAAATAAATGTATATTCATTATTATATACAAAAATAATGCACATAATCATAGTGATAAGGTCTTGTTGCATAACCCCTTATAACACCCAAATAAGACTGAGGGGTAAGGTGTGAAATGGTGACATACTCTTGGGGTGACTCTGATAACATCGCTCATGTGGTAATCTGTAGCAACTTCCACTTCTCCCATGGGCGGTTCCGTTTGAGCTTAACATGTCGAAGCTCGGCTTGGGATTGGTCAAGAGAAAATCCCAATGACACAGCCACCTTTTCAAGCTCTAAAAGATGGGCTGTGTATAGGTAAATTCTACTGAATGAGGCCATCACTTCCTTTGTATGAGTAAATTGGATTTGCTAAAGCATTATATTTATACTAATATTGTGATCACTATTCAATGACTATATTATAAATGATCACAATTCATAATAGTATTTTAAAATCAAAAAACATAAAACCAGGGAAGGGAAAACGTAATATAACCATCTTACATGATAATACATTTAATTAGATCAAGAGGAATTTTCATTAATAAAAGTTTTGGTCGTTACAATCTTCCCCCCTTAATAAATATTACCCTCCAATATTTTTTTACATTATATGCCATAAATAGGTGTGGGTAATTTTACTTAATTGCCTTGATGGCATCTTCATTATTTACTATTATCATTGCCTTCATGTAGAAGGGGTTCATGCGTCACAATGGTACCTCAGGATATTTTCAAAATCATCTACTTCCTTTCCCCAAAAAACCTCAGGAGTCTTGGTTTATACCAATGGAATCATTGATAATTCCTTAATAAGGTATTTATTATATATTATTTTGAAATATCTTCATGAACTTGATTTTTATAATAAGGTCCTACAGAATAATCTTCAAATATTTCAAAAAAGGGTTTTAGTAAATTAGTTTTTGTATTTCCACAAGGAAAAAAATATATAATTTGATACATATAGGCTTATCGAAGGTCTCCCTATTTTATAGCATCTAGAAAATATTTTAGTGCTTCATAATTTTCAAATAATGAGAAGAATTTAAAAATACACTGATGTTACTCCCCCCAATTAGCATGGTAAGAAAGTTTAGAATAGAATATTCCCCATTAGTCTGTACTTGATCCTTGAAAGAATCGTGCAATGGTAAAGGTATTGGATTCCTCATAAATTTGTTTGACAGTAACTTGGATATTTGACAAAGTCTCAAAGTAATCTAATTATGAATTCAAGTTAATATTTCCAAGTAGTTCTTCAGGAAGAGATAAAAGAGTTGTTCATGATCTTCCTCCTTCCATATTTTAACTATGAAAAAGGAAATACAATTTGTGTGTTTTAAAACATAGATTTTGATCATAAAAATATAAATTTTAAATATAAATGGATAAAATTATAAAGGATATGGATATCCTAACTTGTGACTACTTAGTTTTAAATAAAACATCATTCTTGAAAACTTCCATTACATGACCACAACATTCATTCGTTTTGAACATTGCATGGGATAACCTGAGGACATACATAAGAAAGTGGTGATCTTTAAAGCTAAATAAGGGAATAAAAATGGAAAAACATTAGGAGTACAATACATGTTATAAAATAGGAATATCAATGGATCACAATAGAAATATGAATATAATGTCTTGATAAAGCATTATAATCATAACATGGAGATGTGGCAACAACATTTAACATTGGATTAGCATAAGCCAAGGCTGATTACACATGGAGCATGAGTAAACCCTCATTGCACATGAAGCGCAAGTAAAAACTTGTTGAACATGAATTAACATGATTCAACACCCATTTCATATGTCATATCATGATACTATACTTTACCCAATGCATTAGAGCACTATTAGGGTTCATCCTTCATAATAATTTCATTTCATGCGTAAGTGTGGCACATAGATCATAGAACATAGATTAATTAACATCATAATTCATTACATGAATAGGATATGTGGAATAAATAAATTTAAGTCCTAAATCAACAACTAAATGTGCATAAAGGTGAATACCCTTGAGAGAGGAGTGGGTATGGTATTCACTACACAATGATTTTGGGTGAAACATTTCGTGTAATTTTGGCAGCATAATGACATCAAATACAAATTCGTAAGATGGGTTGATGAGAGAGAAAGTGGTATCTAATTTTTTTTAATTAAATAGTTAGTAATGCTATCATGGGAAATAAAATAACAACATATGGAATTGAATTTAGATGCATAATTTAAATAATTCCTTGAATGTAAATGAGGAGAGAGAAATTTCATACGAAATTTTGGCATGGTAATGGGTGTACATGGGTGGCATTAATGAGAGAGAAAATGTGTATCTGATCATTCAAACATTTATGGGGTTATATGGGGGATTTTTGAAATCATACCCTAATATTTTTAATTGAAAATAAAAGGGCCTATCAACATAATGAAATTTGGATAAAAATGAGAAAGGAAGAAATCCCTTACTTGGAAGTGTGATCCCAAAGGCTTGGGAGAGGCTTGAGAGAGGCTTCATGGGAGCTTGGGGCACCATGGGAAGATTCTATATAGGGGATTATAGAAGTTATATGAACTAAAAAGGCTTTGAGTGACTATGAAGTATATTCTTTTGTGGTTTTATATAATAAATGAGAGGAATTATTTATTATTTAGGTTTGGGACACCACACATTAAACTAATCAAAACCACAAACCCGCCCATGGTTTTTTCCCACAGTTTTTTCCAAAGTGGATTGGAAAACAATATTTTATAAGTCTAATGGCCTAAATTCTTAAAATATCAGGGTTTCTTATGTGGAGGTGAGTCACACATTCAAGGAAATCAATTTAAAAAGATAAAATGTTTTAAAAGTCTTGGAGGGTGTACTAAAGCTTTTTAAAATAAATAAAATAAACCTAAAATCACATTATATTAATTTTAAAACATATATTGTCTTAAAATAATGTTTATAGTATTTTATTACATCACTATGGTGTCATTATGATGTCTGAAAAAACATTATATATTAAAAAATATTTAATTTTTACCCAAAACTTTGATTTTCTAAGAAAATTATGAAAAATTCACCATTAGATAATTTTGACATCCTAATTCAAATTTTTTTTTTCCAAATTAGTTTCTAAATATGTGAATTTTAACTTTTAAAATAATAACCAACATTTATAAAAAATTCATGGGTTTTGACAAAAACAACATTCAGACATTATTAAAAATTATTGTTGTATTCATAAAATTTATACGATCAGTTATACTTAATAAAAATAAATTTACTGATAATAATATTTTTTTAAAATATTATTTAAATCAAAAATCCATTAATTTATTAAAATATATTTCTTAGTTGAATATTAAATAAAAATACTATTTGTGCTTTAAAAACTATTTACAACGTAACAACAATAATAGAATGAATGTATATTATTTATTATATAAAAAAATAATGCATATACTCATCATGCTAATTTATTGTTACATAACCCCTTATAAAACCCACATAAGACCGAAGGGTAAGGAGTGCGATGGTGATAGAATTCTAGGGTGGCTTAGATAACATCGCTCGTGGGGTAATATCTATCAACATCCACTTGTACCGTAGGTGGTTCTGTTTGAGATTAACATGTTGAAGTTAGACTTGGGCTTGGTCAAGAGAGAAGCCCAATGACTCTACCTCCTTTCCAAGCCCTGAAAAATGGGCTTCGTCCAGGGAATGTCTACTGGATGAGGCCATCTCTTCCTTTGTCTGAGTAAATTGGATTTTTTAAAGCCCTATATTTTTACTAATCATGTGATCACTGTTCAACAACTATATTAGAAATGGTCACAATTCATAATGTTATTTCAAAATACAAAAACATTTAACCAAATAAGTTCATACGTTATGTAACCATCTTACATAATAATACATTCAATTAGATCAAGAGTAATTTTCAATAATAAAAGTTTGGGTCATTACAGGATACTAATAAATCATGGTAAATTTCATCAATGACCTATTCCATGCAATGAAATATCATACTAACATTTAATAGGATGCGAAGAGTAGAAAGGTCCAAGGTATCCAAGAAATCGAAATCAAGTAAACTAGATTGAAGGAATAAAAATTTCCAAGGCAACCAATTAAGTTAAGTATTCTAGATATAAGGAGTATAAATTTACAATCCATCCTAATAAGTAATCATATATAAAGAGTAAAAATGTAAAAAGAATACTAATAGGTTATTGAATACAAGGAGTAGATATGTATTATGTGTCCTAATAGGTCATAGTATCCAAGGAGTGGAAATTTCAATGGCATCCTTATAGCTCACCATATACAAGGAGTATAAATTTCTAAATAATCCTAGTAAGTCATAATATTCATGGAGTTGAATTTTAAAAGGTATCCTAATAGGACATTAGATCCACGGAGTAGAAACATTGATGACATATGGATAAGAAGTATCCATAGAGTATAAATTACCATGATATCCAAGTATATTGTTGGTGCTATACCACGAACCCCATTGTTATTGTACCAATTCCATTACAAAAACATAACCATTTAATTAATCATTTCAATTATTCCATCATAATGATATAAAAGCCAATGTATTTTCCATTTCACACCATTCATATACAAATAATAAGGTTCCTAAATGTTCTTTTAACCTTGAACAATCCATTTTACTACCATTTTCAATTCCCAATAATGTAGGGAAAACTCAACACACCCCAAGGGTGGCATATTCATAGTAAAAGGAAATAACTCACAATGATGGTGGTTTTAGATGAGGTCGATAACCTCTAACCATATATAAAGGTGCCATGACATGTCATAAACATGACTTTTTCATAAAAAAAGGTTTGTTAAACTATGAAGAAATTCCCATAAAGTACAGTATGTGTCATAATGGAAATAAGGCATAAAAAATCACTTTCAAGGAAAAGGTATAAAACACCTACCTTAAGACTATAGAATAACACTCGTCCAACCCCAGTCTCAAATTTGGTCTACATAAAAAGTAAATTGAATAATAGATGAAAATAATGAAAGAAGGGATGTTCTCTTTCACCAAAATAGAGTTGATGATAGTATAAAAAATCTTTAAAGGATATTAAGAAACAAATAACTCAAAGGTGGCTATCAAAAAAGACAAATGTCATTGGAATAAAAAATACAATGGTGAAGCATGATCGATTCAAATGCAGATACTTGAGGATCCTCTCTAATGGGAGATGAAGCTTTCCATTGGTGTAATAGGAAAAGTGGTTTAAACATATAAATACTTTAAAGAAAAAAAATTCATTTACTCATTATTAAATGGTCACATGGTTGGAAAAACCATGCACCAACCATGTTCCCAACACATCCTCAAGAAACCAATCTCATGGGAATGCCAAATGGTTTGACTTAATGTGTATATCCTATTAAAAAATATATTTTAGGAGGTTTGTACCACACACAGGAGCCTTAAGATTGGGTGGAAGGAATAGGGAAAACTGTTTATCCCTAGAAAATGCATTGGATCCCTCTACACAATTTAATTAAACCATTTTGCATGGTCTATATGATTTCTAGTAACTTTACGGCCGAGATACCTCCTCCAAAACCTTGGGCTCTGGGCTCTGTATAAGCCTCACACACCCTCGTGACCCACCAGGCCAACCATAAGAATAATAATGCAGAAAATAAGAGAAATTAAAATATTCTATACATCATAAAAAATATAGTTTCTTATAATATTCCACCTTTAGAAAACTTATCCTTGAAGTTCTTTTCCATGGGTGGTTAAGAATCATATTTGAATCACTATGGCCACTAGTTCTATTTATTGGACTCCTGCTCCCATGTATTGTCCTTTATATGGCCGTGCTACGGTATCACCCATACTGGAGAAATTGACTATCATCCTAGAACATTTATGCACCAGTCAACAAAATAGATTGGATTTTCCTCAAAGAACGTTTCTTCTTCCAACTTATCCTCATTAAGATGAGGAATATGTGATCAATCATAATGATATCATAGAATCCGAGAAACATGGAATACATCATATATGAACATGTACCTTTTAAGTAGCAACAACTGATACGATACCTTCCTATAGCGGTCCAGGATTGACATAAATATGTATTACAACATTTTAAATGAATATTCAGTACGTTACAAAAATACAAGCCTGAGGGATTTATGATTTTAGTGTATTTTGAAAAATGGAAACATAATCATATATCTAGGGAAATATCTTTAATATTTAGCATGAATATCTCCACCTTAATACCTCAACCTAAATATTTCTTCATAACTTGGGGAAAAAGGATACATATGAAAGGGATTAGCTTAGATGGCCAGTAAGGGTAAATAAAGGAAATTCATAAGCATAATATAGACAAAGGGTATAGAACTTGAGCATAAAATTTGAACATCATACGCTACTTATTAGAGATCATAATAAAGATTGGAAGTTCCTAAGACATGAATCATAAGGAAATAATGATCATAATCCATGAAAGCATAACATAGGACTAAAACATGGAATTTTGGTAGA
>CAUJRU010003996.1:0-26273 GCA_963277665.1 Viscum album | reverse complement strand
TGTGAACTGAAGGACATATAAACCCATTACTAATGTTGTACAATCCACTTTCATGTCCAACATCACACCACCATAATGTTATTTCAATCCTAGATAAAAAATATCTGTTCATTGTGCCCAGAAATAGGTTTTCAATGATATATTTCATGACAGTTTTCGAACCATGGGAAAAAAGAAAATATGTTGTGATTATAGAGGAAATATTGGATAAAATAAAAAATAAAAAATAATAGGAATGGACTATGGTTGATGTTCATGTCGACCCTGAGTCATTTTTTATAATAATAAGAAAATTAACAATAATCATGATTTTCTTTCGAAAACATGATTAATATATCTCATCTCATAGTACACATGATCTGTGGATCAATCTATTGGTTGATTGATATAATTTCATGATTGAAAACATAATAAGGAAAGAATCCCAAAAGCAGGGTCCATAAATGTATTTGTACTTTATGGAGATTTGGTGTTTTATCACGGGGCTTACTCTTAAGGAGATTTCTTAAATTAAATTGGACTTATAAATTAGGGATTACTCCTGAGAAAGAGGCCCAAATTAAAAGGGCCTTATGATTGGGGATTATTCATGAGAAGGAGGCCCAAATAAAAAGAAATTATAATTGGGGATTACTCATGAGGATAAGGCCAATGATAAGGGGACTTTGGGCTTTCTCTTGAGAAGGAGGCCCAAAATAAAAATGATCTTCTCATCTTAAAGGATGAGGTTGAATGGAGGAAAACCTCTAACCGTAGTGACATAATGCTTGTAAGACACAAGGTTTTGGGAGTGGTTCTTACAGAATTCCTTTCAGATAAAGAAGAAAACAAAGGAACCATGCCATAAATTTATTTGAAAAGGTGTTTGAGGGATACCATCTTGAAGAGGATAGGTGAACGGGAGAGAAGCACACAAGTGAAGTTGACGCGCAAGTGTATGTTGTGTAAGTCATTTGGTGCGCATGTCTTGGCCATGCAAGTGTACTTGCACACATGGGTTCACCTAGGCGATGACGAATCTATAGGGTAACACTTGGGCGAGAAATAACTCAAGACTTTAGTATTATCCTAAGATATTTCCAAAAGGGAAGTGCGCAAGTTTCATCAAAAGGGTAGGGTGGCGCGCAAGTAAACTTGGAGTAGACCTTATGTAATGAGGTCTCCATCCCTTAAGATTAAAGAATAATCTCCATTGGAGTAGACCTTATGTATTGAGTGAGGTCCTTCCCACATTGGCTCAAGCATTGGAGGCTTCATTCCCAGTATCATTGGTGTTCTAAGGACCAATACCAATTCATTTTGAATGAATGAATGAAGATGAAATTTTTTATTGAAAGCTCAGTATATTTGATTCTGACAGACTTCTAAATGCTGCAGTGTGCACAATCGATTTTCATCTAGTCCTTTTAATTCATCCAATCTCTTTTGAGATTGTTCATCTCTAGATAATTGATCACAAATTGAGACTCTAAGTGAAGGTAACTCAACATTAATATGCAAGACTGCTTCCATTCCATATAAAAATGAATATGGAGTTGATCATGTAGCAATGCGGGTGGTATTCTGATAAGCCCCTAGAGCATGAAAAAGTTTATCAGGCCACGACTTTTTATCTTTATACACCATCATTTGAAGTATGTTTTAAAGAGTTTTATTGAAAGCCTCTACATGACCATTGGCTGTTGCATGATATCGAGACGAATGGTTGGATCTGATATTGTATTCTTGATACAATTTTCTTACCTCGGATGAACAAAAGTTGGTTCCATTATCCGTTAATATGGTATGAGGAACACCAAATCTAGTAATGATGTTGGACATGACAAGGCAAACAATGATTTTAGCACCGACTTCCTTGAGAGGTATTGCCTCTGCCCATTTGGAAAAGAAGTCAGTAGCATTATGAATATACTTAAACTTCTTAGCTATAGTTATAGGATAAGGTCCTACTACATCCATTCCCCATGTAGAAAACAACCAAATGTATTTAGCCGTATGAAGCTACTACAGGGGTTGATGAATAAAGTTGGCACATACTTCGCAATAATGACACTTCTTAGTAAAATCAACATGATCTTGCATCATTGAAGGCCAGAAGTATCCAAGCCATTGAATTTGACCAGAAAGTATCTGTCCAGAATGGTGGGCACCACAAACTCTTGCATGTAATTCATTCATGACAACAATTTTTTCTTCACCATCAATACATCTAAAGATAAATACATCAAAACCTCACTTGTAGAGAATTTTTTGGTGATCTAAGCTATCATAAAGTGTAAACTTGACCACACATCAACGAACTATCCCGACTCTATCAGGTGGGAGTGTTCTATTTTAAAGGTATTCCTTGATAGGTGTCATTCATCTTATATTATGACCATATGGTTCAGAAATGGGACTGATTTCATTTATTATCTCTATGCTAATTTGAAAAAAAGGTGAAACTATATGATGGGGGTTGAATTATGCAGGGCCAACTAGGGCATATGTTGCATTATCAAATAGTAGTATCTTTTGGATTATAGGTCCGTTATGTTGAAAACTTATGCAAGGCCACATAAGTTAATGTGCTGAATAGACAGGAAAAAGAACTCTCAGAAATGTGACTTTCTATTGCTAAAAGCCGAAGAATGTTTTATGGAGATTCGAATTTTCCAATGCATAGAGTCTGCTTTATAGATAAAGGTACCTGAATATGGAGATGATATTTCAATTCAGAATTGTCAATTAATTAGAGGAATGTGACTTCTACGAAGGTCTGACCCAAATTCAGGAAAAAAATGTATCTTTGGTTTTAAATCATATGACTAAAACTGGAGATAAAAACATTATACGATATATGGTCAAGTGGTACAAGGTTATTTCATATTTCTCTGAACATATGGATAAGGATGAAAATGTAAACCATATACTTGAATACATTCAGATCATGAAAAATATTATGGAACAAATATGATAAGGATGGCAGTTTTTTTTGCAGATCCTTACCTATCAATGTTAAGACCAATAAGGAAAAAAGATGATTCTCCTCAGAATGAATTTAACATTACTTGAAAAACCCAATATGGAGGTTTAATTTTAAAGGGCCAACTGGGGAATAACATGCATAGTCAAATAGAAGAATCTTTTGGCTGATAGGTTCGTTATATAGACAACTTTTCTATGGCCACCCAAGGGCACGTGCTAGAAAGTCAGGGAAAAGAACTCTCAGGTATCATACATTTTGAAACCAGATGTCAAGAAAAGGGTTATGGGAACCATGAATATTATTTTTATAATGTTGCAGCTAGGTCTTGAATTGAGATTCTGTATGTCACTACATATCTCATTAGGATGAGAATCATGCCACACGTAGTTCTTGAAATACAGATTAACGTCATGCAGGACGAGAGCATGGAAGATCTTAGTTTAGGGTCGTATAACTTAGACCATAGTGGGGGAGACACATCATGAATTTGTTATAAACCTGATTTGAATAATGACTAGGGTGTTCTATATCCCACCATGTGCTCCTAGGGGAACTTTTCAGCCAAGGGACAAAAATTATAGTTTTGGGTTAGGACCAAAGGCTTGGGGATGGACTCAAGGAATACTCGAGCATTCCTACGTATCCCATGAGGATGGGAATAAAGCTGTACGTAGTTCTTGAAATACCCTTTGTACATATTTTGTTCATACATAAGATGGGTAATGAGGACTTTATTACAATTATCGCTGGACCCATGATTAAATAATTGAGTGTCACTATGTATCCCTTAAGGATGATAATTAAGCCATACACAGTTCTTGAAATATGACATGGTTAGAGACCATGTCAATGATGATTCCTCTCAAGTGAGGGTATTAGGTATTGTTGCAGTTTATTTGTCATATTGGAAAAAAGTGTGAATAGTTTAAGGTTATATGAATGGACCAGTGGTATGTAGTTTAATGTATTGCAGCAAGGACAATGGGGGACGGTATAGTTTAATGTCTTATAGCTTGGATGATGGGACATACATAGTTTAACATCATGTAGGACAAAAGTGAACCGATGTGAATAAGTTGTTTGACGGGGGCTTCACGGATCAACATTGTGTGGGATGAAGGACAATCGATGTGAAGAATGTGGTTTCAGGCTTGAACCTCAGGAGGTTTCCTACGTACCCGGCCTAGGAGGCAAGGATCAAAGTACGAGTATTTCAATTGAGAGGGATTTGGTGATCAGGGTGTACTTGAGGACAATGACCCTAATATGATTTTGGAACTTAAACGTGGTTAGCGGCCCCGAGAAGATGTCATGGTCGAAGATTACTCTAAGCTCACGTGAGTCATGCTCGGTGTGATAAACAAGAGGCAGCAACAGACTTGATGATTGTGTCGCAAAAAATGTGACAATGAAGGATGTTGTGGGGCTTATGCATGTTTATCTTCCTGGGTTACGCATGGCAATAGTGTTTAAAAGAAAAATGCGCATGTAACGATCATAGTTTAATGTCATGTGTTATAAACATGGGGTGCTTGACATTTTAACGTCCTACAGCTCAGACGATGCACAGTTTGACATCATGTTGGATGATAGAGGGGGATATGCAGTTTAATGTTCTGCAGTAAGGACAGAGTAGTGTATTTGTGTTACACAAAATACTTCATCAAGAATCTTGCATTGTTTAGAGTTGTAATGAGTTCTCCATCCATTGAGGTTAAAGAATAATCTCCATTAGAGTAGACCTTATGTATTGAGAAAGGTTCTTCCCACTTTGGAAAATATTTTGGAAGCTTCTTTCCTGGTATCGTTGGGGTTCTGAGGACCAATTCCAATTCTCCATGAATGAATGAATGAAGAAGAACTTTTTATTGAAAGCCTGTGCTATTTGATTCTGATAGACTTCAAAATGGTGCAGTGTGCACAACCAATTTTCATCTAGTCATTCCAATTTATCCAATCACTTTTTAGATTGTTCATCTATAGATTACTGATCGCAAATAGTGACTCTATGTGAATGTAATTGGACTTCAATAGGCAAGAGTGATTCCATTCCATATATCAATAAATATATAGTTGATCATGTAGTTGTGTGGGTGGTAGTCCAATAATCCCATAGAGCATGAAAAAGTTTATCAGGACATGGCTTCTTATCTTTATGGACCATCTTTTGATGTATGTTTGAATGAGTTTTATTTAAAGACACTACTTGAAAATTGGCCGATGCAAGATACCGAGATGAATGGTTTGATCTGATATTGTATTATTGATACTATTTTCTTACCTCGGATGAAAAGAAGTTTGTGCCATTATTCGTCAACATGGTATGAGGAACACCAAATATGTTAATGATGTTGGACTTGAAAAAGCTAACAATGATTTTAGCACCAACTTATTTGAGTGGTATTGCCTCTTCCCATTTGGAAAATAATTCAGTAGCAATAAGAATATACTTAAACAGCAAAGCTATAGCCAGAGGATAAGGTCATACTACATCCATTCCCCATGTAGCAAATGGTCAAGAGTATTTAGCTACATGAAGCAACTCTGGGGGGGTGATGAATGAAGTTGGAACATACTTGGAAAGAATGACACTTCTTAGTGAAATCAACACAATCATGCATCATTGAATGCTAGAAGTATCCAAGAATTTGAATTGGACCCTAAAGTCTATTTCCAAACTTGTGGGCACCACAAAATCCTGCATGTACTTCATTCATCACAGCCATCATCTCTTCCCCATCAATATATCTGAAGAACATTCCGTCAAAACCTCGCTTGTAGAGAATTTTTTGGTGATCTGAGCTATCATAAACAGTAAAATTGACCACACACAGTTGGACTTGTTCTTTCCTGGCTCTATCAGGTGGGAGTGTTCCATTTTGAAGGTATTCCATGATAGGTGTCATAAATTCTGTAGTATGACCATATGGTTCCGAAATGGGATTGATTTTATTGAATTCCACTTTTATGATTTGAAAAAAAGGAGAAACTATATGAAAATGGGCAATACTGATGATTGTTTCATCCCGATTTGGATCTTCTAGGGCTATGGCTACATTAGCCAATGCATCATCTTGGCCATTTTGTGATCACGGGACATAAGAAAATGTCGATTCTGAGGGAAATTACACCATCAACTCTCGGCCATAATCACACAAAGGGAATAACCCTTCCTTTCTGATGGAATAATCCCTATTTATTTGTTTCATTAACAAATATGAATCACCTTTTACCTTCAAGTGATTCACCTGTGCCTGATCTTCCAATTCCAAGCCAGCGATGAGAGCTTGATATTTTTCTTTAGTGTTTGTACCACCTTCGGAAAATATGAAGGAATAGGGTAGAACACTCTTTTCTAGAGAAAAAAAAACAAGATTCCAAACCCATCTTTATTGAATTTAAGATCTTCCATTTTCTTTCATGTTGGACTTCTGGAGGAACCATCAATGTAAATTTCACATGTTTGAGGATTATCTTGAATAGAGAAGACTTCCACATTAGGAGGTTAAATATTTAATGATTTATCTTCTACAGATGGATGATCAGCTAGGAAATCGGCCAGAGCATGACCATTTATTCCCTTTTAGGCACATACTGGATATCAAACTGCTGCAAAATAACTTCCCACCATACCAAACGTCCTGTAAACATTGGATGACTGAGGATAAATTTGAGAAGGTTATTGTGAGAGACCAATGGGACCTCATGATGTTGCAGGTATTGTCTCAATTTCGGAACTGAAAAGATTAATGCTAGGAAACACTTCTCAATACTTGAATATTGAGTTTCTGCCTCAAGCATAGTTTGAGAAAGATAGTGAAGGCTATTTTCATTCCCAACATCATTCTTTTGGGCAAGGAAGACACCCAATGATCACACTAAAGATGTCACATATAGAATAAATGGTCTTCCTTCAATAGGTGGCATTAATACCTGTGGACTCAAGAGATATTTCTTGAGGATATCAAACGCTTCTTTACATTATTCATTCCATTGGTAGGTGACTCCCTTCTTCATTAATCTGGTGATGGGTAAACAATTTTCTGCCAAATTGGGAATGAAATGCTGAATATAGGCCAAGTTTCCATGAATTCCTCTTAATTCCTTCAATTTTCTAGGAGGTGACATGTAAAAGATTGATTTTGTCCTCCCATGATCAACTTCGATACCACTATGACGTACAAAAAAGCTGATAAATTTTCCTAAGGATACCCCAAAAGCACATTTCAAGGGGTTCATCTTCAAATTGTGTTGTTGAAGTTTGTTGAATATGATTTCCAGATCAGCCAAGTGATTAGAACGTTGTCTAGATTTAACCACCAAAGCATCCACATAACATTCAAAAAATTCCCCTAAAAAGGGTTTGAAGATATGGTTCATGGCACATTGATATGTTTCTGTATCCCTTGGAATTAGGGGATGACCTCCATGATTGAAGGTTCAAACATTCCAATTGGTTTCTAATGGGTTTGTTCATAGAACCTGAAACATCCAATGATTCCACATCCATTTGGACTTTCTTTCCAAAGGTATCTCTCATTAGTTTGTGGACTGATGAGGGTTAGGAATTTGCATTGGTCGAGAGGAAGGGAGGTCGAACTCATCAAACCTTTTTGAGGGGA
The DNA here is from genome assembly GCA_963277665.1 of Viscum album. NCBI lineage: Eukaryota > Viridiplantae > Streptophyta > Magnoliopsida > Santalales > Viscaceae > Viscum > Viscum album. Next base: position 18,683 of record CAUJRU010003996.1, on the reverse strand, counting down.
ATTATTGTCTAATCCGGGACTCTATTTATAGATTTAAGTTATGTTCTTGAATCCTTATTACATTACCAAGTATAAAATGAGCTTTCCTTTAGTCTGAAAATCAATGATTAAATATGTTGTAAATTTAGAGAACCTTTTATATGTATTCTAGGTTCTTCATCGATAGAAAATAATATGTATTTATTAGAGATTCTTGGTCAATGGTATCATTCGACACATTTATATAGAAGTCTCTTGGTCATTATGATGACCATGATGGTTTTTAATCCACTCAGTGGGGCACTTGAAGTTTATTGTCATTCAAAAGGACATGGATTATTTCAGAGTTGGGATCGAACCTGCAGATGGGCTACCTACGTATCCTTTGTTTAGAAAAGGAATCAGAACCCAAGTAGTTCGAGTAAGGGAGTATGATGTTTATGATTGATGGCTCAAAGAAGAATTTCATAATTACTTTTACACTCTAAGCTCACGTGAGTCATGGTCGGTGTGAGAAACAAGAGGTATTGGTAAAAAATCAGATAATTGTGCCATGAAAGATGCAATCATTAAAGAATAATGTGGGACTTATGTATGTATGATTGCCCAAAAATAGATGAGGACTAATATTTACTTCATGGAAGTAAATCCAGGAACAATGTCCATAAATGTTTTTATACTTAATTGACATTTGAGTACTCTAACGTGGGGCTTACTCCTGATGAAGATGCCCAAATTAGGAGGGGACACATGATTGGGTTTTACTCTTGATAAGGAAGCCCAGATCAAAAGTAAATTAAGAATTGTTAAGAGGAATTATGACTGGGGCTTACTCCTGAGAAAGAAGCGTTGGTTAATAGACTTTAAGACTGGGGCTTACTTCTGAGAAAGAAGCCCAGGTTAAGGAAATTAAGACTGGGGCTTACTTCTGAGATGGAAGCCCAGGTTAAGAGAATTATGACTGGGGCTTATTCTTGAAAAGGGGTCCCAAATTAGGGGATTTGCTCCTAAGGAGGATACCCATATTTGAGAATTATGTCTGGGGATTATTCCCGAAAAGGAGGCCCATATTTGAGAATTATGACAGGGACTTATTCCTGAAAAGGAGGCCCAGGTTAAGAATTATCTCATCTTAAAGGATTAGGCTGAATGAATGAAATCTCAATATTTAGTGACATAATGATGTGTAAATCACTAGGTTTTGAGAGATATTCCACAGAATTCCTTTCAGATAAGGATGTCAAATCAAGTAATCATGCCATAAAAGGATTTGAAGAGTGTCTTGAAGATTTAATGTTGGATAGGAGAGTTGGAATGGATTAACAGGGGTGAAATGGGCAACAAGGGCACCCAAAAAGGCAGGGGTGCGGACGTCCTGGTAGGCGCGTAGGTACTGCGTGGGCACGAAAGTCCTAGTCGCATAGGTATACCTTCCTGACACATGGGTACTTGCGTGATGGTTAACCGGAAGGGTAATACTTGAGCGACTCTTGGTTAAAGCCTTTAAAATCATCTTCATGTTCTTACAGAAGAGTGGCGCGCAATTTTTAATGAAGGAGTTAGCCGGCGCGCAAGTGTAGCCATTTCCCTTTAAGGGCTGTCCACTCAGGCGCGCAAGTGTGGACGATTTTCAACACTTAGGCCTTCCTCCCCATTTTTAGATCTTCTGTTCTAGGTAAGAAATTACCATAGAAGTGTTTCAGATGCTTTTAAAAGAGACTAGGGTGCCGGGAGCTCAAATCTGAGTTTTTGGAAAAATTACTCTTTTTTTATGGGGGTCCACAGGGTCTATTTATAGGCTGAAGAAGACCCAGGCGGTTATCCATTAGGGCACGCAAGTCACTTGCGTGACCATTAGGGGGGCGCGCAAGTATACTTGCACGACAGTGATGGAACTTGCGCGACCCATGTGCCTTTGAATCATTGTTCATGTCATGGTTGATTTTTGATGTTTTCTTCAAAGGATGAATCAATTTGTGATAAGTCATTTCCCATTACATTCATTCAGACAATGTGATGAAAATGGAGCGTCAACAAAAGTCCCCCCTCAGAGTTGGATCCGAGAGAAATAAAAATGTGACTCTGAGGAAAAGAATAAAACCAAAGGAAAGGTGGCACACAAGTCTTTTAGTGCGCAACACATGGCGCACAGGTTCGAGTCGCGTAGGGCTGGAGTGCATTGGGTGTAGGCGCGCAGATGGGCTGCCTGGCCTATAAATACGCGGTCATTTTCTGTGCATAGTATCTGATTCCGGATTCTCGAGCTCTCACCGTGCAGGTCCACTTCGCCACGCAAGTTTCTCATTTTCCACTATTTCTTCGTTTTCGCGTCGTTATCAAGGTAATAGGACTTGCGCGGTGATACTTGCATGCCAAGAACTTGCGCGACACATTAACACTTGCGTGAATCATCAACACTTGCGCGACACCTCCATACTTGCGCGCCTTAATGCCTTAGCCATTTTTCTGAAATTTCTTCACAAATTTTATGAAAAATCAACTTACTTAAAAGTTAATTTATTCAACTTTTGTGCTGAATCAATGGATCTTAGACCCAGAATAGTTGATGAACTAGCTAGTAAGCAGATTGATGATATAATGAACATTTTTTTCCATGATTACTATGATATCTGTGATAGCACTCTCTCAGATTTGGCTAACTACATGAAGAAATATCTTCTTAATTTCCCACAGAGCATCTACCTGCCTCTATATGGTCATGGTCATCTGCAAGGAGTCAAAGTTATAGATGCAAAGAATTATATTCCTGAGATGCAGCTGCACTGCTACTCCTCTATTTTGGTTATGTTGTGTATTAAGAGTAACAAAAATGGTGTGAACTTTCAAATTTTTCCTCCATGCCATTTTTTTGCAGATATGAAAATGGAAAACCCACGGGCTGAAATGTTTTCCGCTACCGGTTGGTGGAGAGAAGACAAACATGTAATTAGAGAAATATCTGAAAAGATTAATCTCTCTAGATCGCTCTTTACTTCCAATGCTTCATTCTCAAATCCATGTATCCATCTTCCAAGTCTCTTGGACAGAAACAGAGTCACTATTTGATCAGCAGAAAATTTTCTCAAACCGCACTCAAGAACATCCTTTTACAATTGTTACAAGAAGAGCCGGTATCACTGCATCTATTATTGTATCCAATTGAAAGAATGAATTCCAGGTGGTTACTGATGAATCTAGGGATGCCGTAAATCAAATGAAGAGTTATGTTGAAAGCCTTTTGTAATTCCTAAAAAAAGGAAGAGACTCCAGTCTGTGGATGTCCTTCTATCTCTTGTGTATCAATGAAAAACACATTCATCTTCAATCATTTGTACTTGAATTCTTTTTCTACATGCTTTAAATTTTACCTAAGCAAATGGTCCTAGTAATCGTAGTTTGATTTTTACTAGGATTATTATAAATAACCTTACAAACTTTTAATCTTTTAATTGCTCAATATTACCTAAATCAGACAAAATGTATGTTTAGTGAGCTTGAACTTGACTTTTATTCAGAGTTCCTTTGTCTTTTGTAGGCAGTTTAAAGTCATGCACTTCGGACATATAGAGGCTAATGTTTAAGGTTGAAATAGCTTTTCCTGAATGAATTAGAATTGAATCAATTCTTTGACAATTTATTTGAAAACATATTACCATACTCAAGTATGAGGGTAAAAATGTAAACTATGGCATAAGAATATTTGAATCTGAGGAATGATATGAAAAATAGCTAAAAGACCTCAGAAGATGTAGTTTCCAAAAATGATGTTACTATTATTTAACAAACCTGTTAGGGGGTTGAATTATGCAGGGCCACCTAAGGGCATTGGCTGTATAGTCAAATAAATAGAATTTTTTGGCTAACAAGTCTGTTATGTAGACTGTTTATGCAAGACCGCCTAAGGGAATGTGCTACATAGTCAGGCAAAAGAACACTTAGAAATTTACCTTTCTACTGCTAAAATCTAGTGAAAGTTTATGGAGATTCATCTTTTCCAAAGTATAGAGTTTGCTGTATGGAAATAGGTACTTGAATATGGAGAAGATATTTTCAAACAATATTATCGAAGAACATGATGGATATCACTTCTACGATGGTCTGACCCAAACGTAGGGAAGAAGAATATAAACCATAGACTTGAATACTTTCAGATAATGAAAAAGGATATGGGAAAAATATGTTAAGGATGGCTATTTTTGAGGATCCCTACATACTATCATTTAAGACCAATAAGGAAAAAAAGGCTTTCTTCCTAATAATGAAGTTACTAGTATCCGACAAACCCGTTAGTGGTTTGAATAATGCAGGGCCACCTAAGGGAATTGGATGCATAGTCAGATAATAGCATCTTTTGGCTAACAAATCTGTTATGGAGACTGTTTATGCAAGGCTGCCTAAGGGCACGTACTGCATAGTCAGGTAAAAGAACTCTCAGAAATTTGAAATTTTTTGTGACTAAAATTCAAGAAAAGGGTTATGAAGATATGAAAATATTTAAGGTTAGGATTATGAAACATAAAGATGGGTATTGTTCAATGTATACAGATATACATAGATCAATGCTAACCATAATCATGTTGTGGCTGGGTCCTGACTGGAAATGTTGGACGTCACTACGTATCTCATAAGGATGGGAATCAAGCCATACTTAATTCTTAAACTACAGTTTAACGTCGTGCGTGAAAAAAGGATTAGAGATCTTAGTTTAGGGTCATAGATCTTGGACCATTATAATAAATACACAGTGTGTGTTTTCATGGGGACTTTTCAGCCAAGGGACTGAAAGTGGAATTTGGGGTTAGGCCCAAAAGACTTGGGGCTGGATTCGAGGGACACTCGAATGTTCCCACATATCCCATAAGGATGGGAATCAATCCCACATAGTTCTAGAAATACCCTCTGTACAAATTTGGTTCGTACATGTGAAGGGTGAAAGGGTACCTTAGTACAATGATGGTTTAACCCAAGATAAAAGGTTTAGACATTTCCATGTATGCACGTAGTCTTTGAAATGAAACATGATTGAAAAATAAACGTAAATAATGGTTCCCTATTATGTGAGGGTATCAATGAAAATTGTAGTTTATTGTCATACTGGACAAAAGTGTTGTATAGTTTAACATTGTATAACAAGGACGAAAGTGAACCAATGTAAAGATATTGATTCTATGGGCGGTTTCACGAATCAACATCATATGAGATAGAGGTGAACCAATGTGAAGAGATTGATTTTGGGATTGAACCTTGGTAGGTTGCCTACGTACCCAGCCTGGAAGGCAAGGATCAAATTCCATGTAGTTCAATTAAAGGATGAATTAATGATCAAGTTGTTCTTGGGGACAACAAACTAAAAAATGATGTTGTTGGGACTTACACATGGTTATTAGCCCAGAGAGAGTGTTATGGTTGAGGTTTACTCTAAGCTCACATGAGTCATACTCGGTGTGAGAAACAAGAGGTAACAACAACCTTAACGATACACAGTTTAATGCCATGCTAGACATATCAAGGACTTTCTGTACAGTTTAGCGTCATGTAGTTATGACGATGGGGACAATATAGTTTCAAGTCATGTTGGAAAAAATGGGGACTGTGCAGTTTAATGTCATGCAGTGAGGACAAAAGAGTACACCATTTAACGTCATGTTGGATGTATTGGGGACTTTTTTCACAGTTTAACGTCATGTTGGACGAAAAAGGGACGATACAGTTTAGCATCATGTTGGATGAAAGTACAAATAGTTTAAGGTCATATGTATGGACCACTGATGATGAAGTTTAATGTCTTTCTAGACGGTGGTGCAGTTTAAGGTCATACCGGACCATGGATGGTGATATATTTTGTGTTTATACAAAATAATTCTTCAAAAATCTGGAATTGGTTTGAGTAGTGATGAGTTATCCATCTATCGAGATTAATGAATAAGCTCAATTGGAGTAGACCCTATGTATTGATTAAGGTCCTTCCCATTTTGGCTCAAGATTGGGAGGTTTCTTTCCTGGTATCATGGGATTTCTGAAAAATAATACCAATTCTCCATGAGTTAATGAACGAAGACAAACTTTTTTGATAAAAGCTCGTGCTATTCGATTCTGATAGACTTCCAAGTGGTGCAAAGTACACAATCTTTTCTCATCTAACCATTTTAATTCATTAAATCGCTTTTGAGATTCTTCATCTATAGATGATTGATCACAAATGGAAACTCTGAGCGAGGGTAGTTGAACATCAATTGGCAAGACTGCTTCTGTTCCATATACCAATGAATATAGAGTTGACCGCGTTGCAGTGCGGGTGGTAGTCCGATAAGCCCATAAAGCATGAAAGAGTTTACTAGGCCATGACCTCTTATCTTTATCCACCATCTTTTGCAGTATATTTGAAAGAGTCTTGTTGAAGGATTCTATCTGGCCATTGGCCGCTTAATGATACCAAGATGAATGGTTGGATTTGATGTTGTATTCTTGATACAACTTCTTCACCTCGGATGAACAGAAGTTGGTGCCATTGTCCGTCAATATGGTATATGGGAATCAAAATCTGGTAATGATGTTAGACTTGATGAATCTAGAAACACATTTAGAACTGACTTCCTTGAGAGGTATTGCCTCTGCCCATTTGGAAAAGAAGTCAGTAGCAGTAAGAATGTACTTAAACTGCTTGGCCGTAGCCGAAGGGTAAGGTCCCACCACATCCATTCCCCATGTGGAAAATGGCCATGAGTATTTATCTATATGAAGCAACTATGGTGGTTGATGAATTAAGTAGGCATGTACATGGAATGAATGACACTTATTTGTGAAATCAAAATAATATTGTATCATTGAAGGCCAAAAGTATCCAAGACTTCAAATCTGATCAGACAGTCTATGTCTAGACTGGTGGGCACCACAGACTCCTGTATGCACTTCTTTCATGACAGCCATTGTCTATTCACTATCAATTCATCTGAAAAGAACTCCATCAAAACCATGTTTGTATAGAATTTTCTCTAAGTGAGCTAGGCTATCACAAAGAGTAAAATTGACCACACGTCACCAGATTTGTTCTTTCTTGGCTCTATCAGGTGGAAGTGGTCCATTTTGAAGGTATTCCCTAATAGGAAACATCCATCCTATAGTATGACCATACGGTTCAGGAATGGGACTAATTTCATTAATTTCCTCTGTTCTGATTCGAACATAATGTGAAATTTCATGACGGTGGGCAATACTAATAGTTGTCTCACCTCGATTTGGATCTGCCGGAGCTGTGGCTATATTATCCAGTGCATCAACTTGAGCATTTTGTGATCTTGGGACATAAGAAAATGTCGGTTCTAAAGGGAATTCCGCCATTAACTCTCTGACATAATCATACAAAGGGATTAGTTCTTCTTTTCTAATGGAATAATCCCCATTGATTTGATTGATTACCAGGTCTGAATCACCTTTCACCTTTAAGTGATTCACTTGTGCTTGAAGCGCTAATTCCAAGCCTATGATAAGATCTTGGTATTCTGCTTCATTATTGGTACCACCTTCCCACAATAATAAGAAATAAGGTAACACTGCCTTTTCTGGAGAAATGAGCACAATTCTTAATCCAACATTGTTGAATTTAGGATTTTCCATTTTCCTCCCTGTTCGACTTCTGGAAGCACCATCAAAATACATTTCCCATCCCTGAGGAATTTTTGAATAGAGAAGACTTCCTCATCAGGGATTTCAATATCTGAAGATGTGTCTTCCACTGAAGGGTGTTCAGCCAGGAAATCAGCCAGATCTTGTCCCTTTATCGCCTTTTGAGACACATACTGAATGTCGAATTGCTGTAAAATAACTGCCCACCTTTCCAGACATCCTGTAAGCATCAGACGACTAAGGAAGAATTTGAGCAGATTATTGCGAGTTACCAATTGGACCTTGTGATGTTGCAGGTAGTGTATCAACTTCTGAATTGCAAAGATTAATGCCAGGAAGCACTTCTCAATACTTGAATACCAGGTTTCTGCATCAAGCGTAGTTCGACTAAGATATTAAAGGATGTTTTCATTTCCATCACCATTCTTTTGAGAATGAAAGGCACCCAATGATCGCTCTAGAGCTGTTACGTTGAGGCTATGTGGTCTTCCTTCAATAGGTGGCATGAGTACTGGTGGACTCAAGAGGTATTTCTTGATAATATCAAATGATTCTTTACATTCTTCAGTACAATAGTAAGTGACTCCCTTCTTCATCAATTTGTTAAAGGGTAAACTTTTGCCTGCCAAATTGGTGATGAAACATCGAATATAGGATAAGTGTCTTTGATGTCCTCTTAATTATTTCAAATTTTGAGGAGGTGAAATACCAAGGATTGACTTGGTCTTCTTAGGATCGACTTCAATACCACGATGGCATACAACAAAGCCGAGAAATTTTCCTGAGGTTACCCCAAAGGCACATTTTAAGGGGTTCATCTTCAAATTATGTTGTCGAAGCTTGAGAAATATGACTTCAAAATCAGCCAAGTGATTAGAATGTTGTTTGGATTTAACCACCAAATCATCTACATAGCATTCAACAGACATCCCTAAGAAGGGTTTGAAGATAAGATGCATGGCACACTAATATGTTTCACCTACATTCTTTAAGCCAAAGTCCATTACCCAGTAGCAAAACACACCCTGAGGGGCTTTGAAGGTTGTGGATTCATCATATTAAGGGGACATTTGGATCTGATTATATCCGGAATATCCATCCATGAAGGAAAGTGTTTCATATCTAGCTGTTGCATCAATTAAAAGTTCTATAATCGGAACTGGGAAATCATCTTTAGTACAATGCCGATTAAGATCTCTGAAATCGATGCAAACTCTAATTTATTCGTTCTTCTTCCTTAAAGGGAAAATATTAGCCAACCACATGGGATATTGAACTTCTCTGACGAAGTTAGCTTTGATATACTTATCCACTTTAGCCTCAATTTTGGAAGCATAAGTTGGGTGTGTTCTTCTCGCGGCTTGATTAAATCCTCGATGTTCTTCTAGTAAACCCAAATGATGAGTAGAAACATCAAGATCAAGCCCATGAATTTCTGTATAGTTACAAGAAAATATATCTCCATTTTTCTTTAGAAAATAAATATACATCTCTTGCTCTTCAAGAGATATGGCCGCACTGATTAAAGTTGGGCATGGATCTTCTTTTGTACCCAGATTTATTTCTCTGAGTTCATCCACAGTGGTAGAGATACCCTCTTCGAATGCTGGAGGAGCATCTTTGAGATCTTACTCTTCTTCTACATCATGTGTTATTTATTCCATTTCTACTTGCATAGTAGATGATAAAGAAGGATTTTCATGATCAGAATAGATGTCAAAATTTTCACATCTTGAAGAAGAAGCTTCTATTTCCGACCCGATTGATGATGAAGGGTCTTCTTTAGGTAACAGAGAGGAGATGATGGATTGAGAATCGACTTCATTGATCACCTCCGATGTTTCTATAATTTCATCTGGCCTAATTGAAGAAGTATAGACTTGTTGGATTTTAGCAGATGAAATGAAGACGTCACCATTTGTGCTTTCATCACTGCTTGGCGGGTTACCAATTTCTCCCATGTTGTCTGGCTCGATTGTCATAACTGACATTATGGATCTTTCCATAAGAGTATTTTGATTTGGGTATATCTTGTCAATTTGACTGATAGGAAACACATAAGCTCTACTCACATGTGTAAATGGATTTACTGGAATCTTCCCCAAACCATATAGAGCATTAACTTTGGTAATCTCCTTTGTTGTGGATTTTTCCCCTCCCTTCGTGTGATAGAATTCCGCCTCAATGTATTGAGACTCACATGTCTTTAACGAGGCCTTATCACCATACAATGTCCCAACATGACCATCAAAACAATATTTGAGACATTGATGGTATGGTGAAGGGATAGCCGGATGTTGGTGTAGCCAGGGTCTTCCAAGCAAGATGTTGAAGGCTGAGTCTTGATCAACAACCATGAAATCTGAATTGGATACAAGATCTCCAAACTGAGTTATGAGTGTAACTTCTCCCAGTGGTTCTTGTATATTTTTATCATATCGTTGTAACATCATGGTAGAAGGAGATAAATCAGATTCTGTGAGGCCCAATTGACGAAGTGTACGAATGGGCATGAGGTTGACTCCTAAACCATTGTCAATGAAATCTCTCCGGACATCTACTACATTGACCATGCCAGATAAGTAAAAAGGTATAATATTCCCATGCACAACATCATTTTCATCTTCATTGATAAAAGATATTACTGCATGGAATTCTGTAGGATTATTCTCTATGTGATAGACATCAGGTGTATCAATTTCAGTTTCAAACTCCTTAGGACTTGACAAAGCCTCGATGAGTGCTTCCCGAAGATCTTTTGACAGATTCAAAGCATCCAGAATTGATAACTTGGCTGGCACTTGGGCCAAGTGTTTCAATACATCATACTTTTGATCCAGAGGTCTATGTCTCCCAACAGGAACATGTGGTTTAGTAGGTACCTTGGAAGCAGATGCTTTTGATGTTGATGCATCTTGTATTGGGATAGGAGTTGGAAATATTCCTGGTTTTGGAATATTAGACCGATTAGATCCATTTACTTGCTGAGAAAAAAAAGATGGAACCTTCAACCGGTCTTCCAAAATAACTGTGCCAGGACTGAATTTTCTATTGGTAGAAGAACTTGCTTGTTCTTGCTGAGCTCACTGAAGGGCTCTACCATGAGTTTCTACTGTGTACATAGTTCTAGCAGGGGTAGAATTGGAGTAGTGGCTTATGAAAGATCCACGTCTTCCCCTGTATCCTGAGCCTCTGGAACATCCTCTAATTCCCCTGTTTGATACAGGGAATTCAGGCTCATCAAAATCGAAACTGCGATTGGCATATGGATATGTTAATTGAATCATATTAACAGAACTGAAGACTAACTCTTTGTCTGATAAAGAATCTGCCTGATTATCCTGTTTAGGCTGTGTCATTTGGTGGGGTGGTGCCCGTGGCTTTGAAGTAGATGGCATGAAGTCTTCCACAGTCAAAAACAACACAGTCTTTGACACATACTCATATTCTTCTGATTATTTTTCTTTCTTTGAATCATGTAGTTTCTTTGAGGACTTTCCTTCTGATGAAGAGGGTTTTGGCGCAGCATTCATGGAATAGGACGCAATTGGTTTCTTTTATTTGTGTTCGCAAAATAGCATGAGTTCTATTGATTGTCTTTCTAACCATCCAATCATCATACTTTTGTGCATTTATTCTTTTGATTTCTTTCCATCCGTCTTCCTCCTATGGAACTGTAGAAGTAAGACATGATACCTGATCTAAATAACCATTCAGTTTGACTTGTCTCGAGTCGACCATCTTTTGTAGAAGGTCTTTGAAGACAAAACACTCCTGGATGGGATGCCCCGACATTTGATGAAAAGGGAAAAAATTGGTATGATCTTCATCTCCTTCCTTCTTTGGCCTCTTATGCCTTGGCAATTGAACCAGATTATTTTCCAGAGCCGAAAAGAAGTAACTAGTAACTTATTTATTTTGGAAAGAGTATGTTTTGCTCGTTAGATCCTCAAATTGTTTTCGTCTTTGATCTCTTTGATCATCTGGATGAAACGGCCTTTGTTGTTAGCGCTCAGGAGGTGGAGCCCTTCGAGAAGATGAAGGTTTTAAAGTATAAACTGGTACAAGTTCTTGTTTAAGCATAACTATAGCAGTTTATGCTTTACCCATTCTTCTTCCTAGAGCTGATTGAATAACACGAGATTTACCCTTAGCTTGTATAAGGGAATATTCAATCAGCTGAGCCATTGAAGTAAGGTCTCGAAACCCTCCTGTGTATTTTAAAGGGATCAATGGCGTGCGTAATTCGTCATGCATATTTGCCACACAGATTGGAAACAATTCTTCTAGAGGGAGTGCTAAGCTTAGGGAATATGTTAATCCCTTCCAGCGAGCAGTGAAATTTGAGACCCTTTCATTCTCTCTTTGCTTATAGTTTGTAAGATCGAAAACTGTTATCTTTGGCAATGTTGAGCTGAACTGAAGAAGGAATTTTTGGCGAAGATCCTCTCATCTGGTAATTGACCGGGATTTCAAGCTTGTATACCAGAAAAAGGCTAGTCCTTGCAAGGTCCATACAAAGCATCTGAGTTTGACTACTTCTTGATACTCCGGAGTTCCCATCATAGGATCACAACAAGACACATAATGCATAAAATTATGTTTAGGATCGCCTGATCCATTGAAAATAGGTTATAAAAGGTTTCCAAAACTGGATGGAGGAGATAGTTTATCTACCCATTCAGGGTAAAATTTCTTTTCTGGTTGAACCTGCGCATATTTCCCTTCCATAGTTTCTAGACGAGCTGTTAATGACTCCATGGTAGTTATTAACTTTTGAGAAACATCCAGTTGAACTTGGACTTGGGTAGGTGCAATGACTGGAGCTGGGACAGATGTGGTGGTTGGTGCTGCAACTGATGGTACTACTACCAACTGTTGTTGCACTTGACCCATAGGATTAGACCTATGAGGGTGTACTGATAGAAGAGGATATTCTTGATCCATCTAAGTAGCTGCAACAAACTCCTTTGGCTGACTGACTCTAGCACTCTTAAGAAGAAGACTACCCTGAAGTAGTTCTGCATTCAACCTCCTTAATTCCTTCATTTCTTCCTCCTATTGTGCAAACCTTTTCTCTAGTGAGAGCGATTGGCCTTATCCAAAGGAAGGATATGTAACCTAATTCATTCCCCTCCCTTTATTGGATCCTTTTCGGAGAGGGGTAAGTGAGTTAATCGAAGGATTACCTAGGTTTTGAGTAATCCTTTGATTTTGTGTACGCGCACCTTCTTCATTTGTGTCGGTGCGTACATCTTCATGAGTAAGAACCTCTTCATCTAAGTCCCCTGAGTGAACCTCATGTAGTGGATCAACAACAACGACATTGAGGACATTGATTGATGCATAACACATCACATCCCTTCTATCAGAATTTCCGTGATATTGTCTTCTTCCATTTCGTTGATGAGACATTGCCTTTTGTTGATTCGATCCCTCAGGAACTTCTTGACGAACCGTAATTTGGAGGGAAACTCCTGATAATTTGGATCTTTGTTCCTCTTGAGGCTTCTTCCCCAATCAAGAAAAGACCGACTTTCTCTAAGGAGGGGATTGATGATTTGAAAAAGTCCCCAGTCCGGTGGACTGGGGCTGTTCCTGCTATTCCCGCTCAACTCCTCGAATCCTATTTGTTGATTCTGAGGGTTGGTTTAAAAGAGTCCCTAGTCTGGCAAGCTGGGGTGGCTCTTGACATGCTATGTCTGAGACTTTCTTAAAATCACTCCTGATCTTTCCAACCTTAGTCCAGAAATTAGCCGGATACATTAACCTGTATCCACTTTTATCACATGGTTCAAAAGACCGTTGGATGATTTCTGACACTTCTGTCACATGATGATGTGCTTGCTCTATACGAGAGGCTTGTTCAATATTCTCGTTTCCTTGATGCAAGATTAATTCAACAACTTCTTCTCTATATGATTGATTGTGAGAGGAACTAGTTTAAGCATGTTCTTGGGCTATATTTTGATTAAAAACAAAGCCCATTGATTGTGGCCGGCCATGGGAAATAACATTGCATGAGACCATTTTCGGAGGGCTTTGCTGACTGGATAGCACCGTGAAATGTAGTACTCCATGAACACCCCATCCTCTGACATGAATACCAGATGGGGTATTTGCAATTAACTGACAGAATCTTCTTAGTGGTCCAAGGCATGAATGTTGAAGGGATCTCTGCTGCTTTTCAGCCTTCGAATATCGAAAGTCTGATAGAGATACCAAATCAATCTAACATTGAAACCCTTCTATTATCTTAAGATGATTTTCATATTCATCATAAGATAATACATTATTCTTCAACTGACAAAGAGTTTTCCATATGTTGAGACAAATATCATGAATTCCATCTTCCGTCAACATCTTTGGAATGTCATACTGAGAGTCAGCCAGAGGCCAAAACATGACTGGTACATCACCATTTTCCAGTTGTTTTCTCATGTTCATAATTTCCATTTTATCCTTAAATGAATATTCTTCTACCTGATTTGACCAGAGTTGGTGTTTCCTTGTTGATTCATCAGATTCAACAAGATTTTTAGAGAAATCGTTGATCAAACTAGAAGATGCATGACTTAGGGGTGGTTCAGAGAATGAACTACACCCTGGGATATCTTTTGATCGAGAAAGTATTTCACCTGCTAGCGATGAAGCATCAGACATGAATGGTTTATCATTTGCAAGTTCCTCAAGATAAGAGGGCTTTCTCGGCACTACATCGTCCACTGGAGCATTTTCCAGGAAATGTGCATCATTATTGTGGAGAGGAATTTCATAGTGGAATTCATCATCATGGGAAGGACCACCATGGTGGGTTAGAGAAAAAGATGAGATCTCTTTTTCCTTGGTCTTCTGACCACACCGAGGGTTCTTATGGCTCTCATCTGAAGATGAAACGTCGAGATCGACCAAATTTTCATGAAGCAAGCCTTAATGAGGAAGTTTCTATTGAAGAACTTTGGAATTAATGTTTCCACTATTGAGAAATGAGGGAGTAGAATCTTGAATTCCAAAAGCTAACTATTTGAGGGTTTCAAGAACTCCAGCATCGAGCAAGGCCTTGTTACATATTGGCTCTTGATCTCCTGACTGTGCTGGGCGGGTCTTCTTCTTAGACGGCTTCTTACTCACCTTGGAAACCATTTGTTGACGAAGGTGGCTGCTCTGAGTAGGTGTATGTGCCTGATCAGAAAATATGGCCAGGTTAGGCTGACGATCTCAACTCAAATCAGGTGTATATAACTGACTTGGTTGTCCGTATGATATCGAGTTGTATGCCCCACAACCCTCTTGTACTGGAACAGATGTGTGTGTCTGTTCCGGAGTGAATTGTTGATGTGTAACTCCACTGGTAGGGATAGATTTATATGTCTTTCCCTGAGATTCCACTGAAGTTTTTATAATATCCTGGAAGGCATCCAGAATATGAGCACGGATTTTCTTATGCTCTTTCACCATTGATAGAATATGCTTGGTGACATCAGCTTCTGGAATGGGGATATACGTCCATTCCGTTCTTGGAGTAGGTGTATGTGCCTGCTCCTATCCTCCTTTTTCTGTCAGTGAATCATGGCAGTACTCAAGTGTGGGGGTAGAGAGTTGAGTCTGCCTCTTGTTTGTCATCGGAGCTTTCCGACTGACTTCTCCGTGTGCTACCAAGCGAGACTGTTGGTAGGCGTGATTAATACTAGAAAGTGTATGTTCCTGCTGATTGCACTTCTCCAAATGTGGTGGAAAAGCTCCATCATATGTAGTCAGACGAGCATGCTGACTAGCTGATGATGTATAAATAGGTGTATGTTCATGCCTATAGTACTCCACTGGAATTGCCTGGCGGGATTGATGTGATGCTGCCAGACGAGTCTACTAAACAACAGAATTAAAATGGGATGGTGTATGTGCCCACTTGTTTCTTGCCACCAAGTTGGTTGGTGTACTTCTCTGGAGATGGCAGAGATGAGAACCTGGTCACTGTTGACCAGATTCCATCTATGGCGGTTCGTCTTGCCTGCTCGGGTTTGAGGAACCTGAGCCGAACGCCTAGAGTCGGTACCCTCATCATGTTGAGGGCATACTGCCACACGAGTCTGGTGGCGATTGTTGATAGGAGCCCTCAGGAAGGAATCCTGCTTCATTGAATTATGGTCCTAAGGTAATTTCTCATTCACCTCCCTAGAATATGGGAATGAATGGTGATTGCATTCTGGGAATAACGACCCGAAATGGTTGGAGACGGTGGTTAGCACCACCTGCTTCTTGATCACTGGTCATTGTTTCTCAGTCGACCCGTGCGATTTTTTCACATGGAGGGCTTGTCAGGTAGCCTCTTGAGTTGGGATGGTACCATGTTGACGGTACTCCTTAACTAGCACATTTGATACCCAGATTTGAAGATGCTGAGTAGGTGATGTCATCCTCAGAGTGAACGAAGATCGAGCAGGAGTAGCAGCGGTGGCATTTGCAGCAGAAGTATTCACAGGTGTGAAATTGAGAGCAGCCATTCTGGAAATGCAGATGATCTTGGAAAAGAGTGCATGTTTGATATAACAGACGTAATCAGGATAAATTCATCCACTACATATTTTGTATGAGCACATATTTTAATGATTTTTTTGTTGGCCCTCTCATTGAGTTTTAAATAGGGGCCTAACAAATATGTAAAACATCATTTTAACTTGGTTAAGGATTCACGTCGGGTTAACCATTTTTTTGGTTCCCTCGGAATTTGGGGATGTCCTCCTTGATTGAAGGTTCAAACATTCCAATTAGTTTCTAATGGGTTTGTTCATAGAACTGGAAACATCCAATGATTCCACATCCATTTGGACTTACTTTCCAAAGGTAGGCACTCATTAGTATGTGGACTGATGAGGCTTCGGAATTTTTATTGGTCGAGAGGATGGGAGGTCGAACTCATCACACATTTTTTAGGGGAATTATTGTCTACTCCAGGACTGTCTTTATATATTTAAGTTATTTTCATGAATCCTTATTTCATTACCAATTATAAAATGAGCTTTTCTTTAGTCTGAAAATCAATGATTATATATGTAGGAAATTTAGAGAATATTATATATGCATTTGAGGTTTTTTATCGATATAGAGTCATCTGTATTTATTAGAGATTATTGTTCAATGGTATCCTTTGAAACATTTATATAGAAGCCTCTTGGTCATTATGATGACCATGCTGGTTTTGAAGCCACTTAGTGGGGCACTTGAAGATTATTGTCATTCAGAAGGACGTGGATTATTTCAAAGTTGGGATCGAACCCGCAGATGGGCTACCTACGTATCCTTTGTTTAGAAAAGGAATCAGAACCCACGTAGTTCGAGTAAGGGAGTATGATGTTTATGATTGATGGATCAAAGAAGGATGTAATAATTACTTTTACACTCAAATCTCACGCGAGTCGTGCTCGGTGTGAGAAACAAGAGGTATTGGTAAAAAATCAGATAATTTAGCCATGAAAGATGAAATCATTAAGGAATAATGTGGGACTTATTTATGTATTACTGCCCAAAAAATAGATGAGGACTAAGATTTACTTTAGGGAAATAAATCCAGGAACAAGGTCCATAAAGGTTTATGTACTTCATGGAGATTTGAGTACTCTAACTTGGGGCTTACTTCTGAGGAAGATGCCCAAATAAAGAGGAGACTCATGATTGGGTTTTAATCCTGATAAGGAAGCCCAGATCAAAAGTAAATTAAGACTGGTTAAGGGGAATTAAGAATGGGGCTTACTCTTGAGAAAGACGCCCAGGTTATGGAACTTTAAGACTAGGGCTTACTTCTGAGAAGGAAGCCCAGGTTAAGGGAATTAAGACTGGGGCTTACTTCTGAGAAGGAAGCCCGGGTTATGGGAATTATGACAGGGGATTATTCCTGAAAAGGAGTCCCAAATTAGGGGACTTGGGGCTTACTCCTGAAAAGGAGCCCTAGGTTAAAGGGTTTTGAATATTAAGGGACTTGGGGCATACTCCTAAGGAGGATGCCCATATTTTAGAATTATGACTGGGGCTTATTCTTGAAAAGGAGGCCCAGGTTAATAATTCTCTAATCTTAAAGGATGAGGTTGAATGAATGAAATATAGATCTTTAGTGACATAAAGATGTGTAAATAACTAGGTTTTGAGAGATATTCCACAGAATTCCTTTCAGATAAGGAAGTAAAATCAAGAAATCATGCCATAAATGTATTTGACGAGTGTCTTGAAGACTGAATCTTGAATAGGAGGGGTGAAATGTCTTAAGAGGGGTGAAATGGGCAAGAAGGGCACCCAAAAAGGCAGGGGTGCGCAAGTCCTGGAAGGCGCGCAGGTACTGCGTGGGCGCACAAGTCCTGGTCGCGTAGGTATACCTGCGCGACACATGGGTACTTGCACGATGGTTAACTAGCAGGGTAATACTTGAGCGACTCTTGGTTAAAGCCTTTAAAATCATCTTGATGTTCTTCCAGAAGAGTAGCGCACAATTTTTATTGAAGGAGTTAAGCGGCGTGCAAGTGTGGCCATTTCCCTTAAGGGCTGGCCACTCAGGAGCACAAGTGTGGATGAGTTTCAACACATATGCATTCCCCCCCCCCCTCTTTAGATCATCCTTTCTAGGTATGAAATTACCTTAGAAGTGTTTCATAAGCTTTGAAAAGAGACTAGGGCGCCGAGGGCATAAATCTGAGTTTCTGTAAAAATTCCTCTTTTTTTATGGGGGGTCCACAGGGTCTATTTATGGGCTGAAGAAGACCCGAGTGGTTATCCTTTAGGGTGCGCAAGTCACTTGCGTGACCATTAGGGGGAGCGTAAGTATACTTGTGCTACAATGATGGAACTTGTGCGACCACCGTTCTTTTGATTCCTTCTTCACGCCTTTATCGATTTTTGATGTTTTCTTCAAAGGATGAATTAATTTGTTCGAAGCCATTTCCCTTTACATAATTTTAGACAATGTGACTAAAAAGGAGCGTCAACAGTTGCACCTGCATTCTTTAGGCCAAATAGTATTACTCGATAGCAAAACACACCTTGAGGAGCTCTTAAAGTTGTAGAATCCTCATCTTCTAGGGACATTTGTATTTTAT
>CAUJRU010003995.1:0-26319 GCA_963277665.1 Viscum album | reverse complement strand
AAATCTTTCATACAGAGACCAGGGGAGGAAAATCTCCATATATATCCACCTAGACCAAGGACCTACTCCCATATGCAGGTCCCATATTCATAAGCCTACCTCTCTATGTATTAAATGAATAGTGATTCTATATAGACTTCACCTTCTAATGACATCCAAAATTTAATTCATGTTATGATGAAAAAAATACCGATGAATCCATACAACTTTATATAGGAAAACACCCTTAATCATCATGCCATGATGATGAAAATCCTTACAAAATCTTTACCATACATTATATCATTCCTAATAACTATCTATAGATATTCACTAACCCATATTTCTTCCACCATAATCCAATGTCCCAACATTTTCCCAATTGAAAACTTGATACTATCATGTTATCAAGTCACCAATCCTACCAAATTGGATTTTCACTAAAAAATACTACTCTAATCCTTAACACCCATCATTTTTTTCATAACATGAATGGAAACCCAATTAAATCTCATATCTCTCAGTCACACCCCCATGGAAAGCCCCCCAACCCCTAAATATCCCCCACCCCTGGACCCCCACCCCTGTGGACACACCCCCACCCTCATGGACAACCCCCACCCCCTGGACACCCCCTGCCCCCTTGGATAGCCCCCACCCCCATGGACAGCCCACCCACCCCCTTGGACACCATGTACCCCCGGATAGCCCCTCCACTCCCGTGGACAGCCCACCCACCCCCCTGGACACCCCTACCCCCCTGGACAACCCCTAACCCCGTGGACATCCTGCCCACCCCCTAGACACCCCCAACCCCAGACACCCCCATCCCCCCAGACACCCCCATCCCCCCAGACACCCCCACCCCTAGAAACCCCGTACCCCCTGGACAACCCCCCACCCCCCGTGGACAGCCCTCCCACCCCCCTGGACACCCCCTACCCCCTAGACAGCCCCACCACCCCTATGGATAGCCCTGCCACCCCCGTGGATAACCCGCCTACCCCCTAGACACCCCTAAAACCTATGGACAACCCCCCCACCCCCCGAACAACCCCGCCCCCTGAACAACCCCACCCCCTGGACACCCCCTAGACACCCCACCCCCTTAGGAAGTGTATGTGATCACTCAAATAATCTACTAAAATATTAATTTTTTTATCTAAAATTTACTCAACTCCAAAATAATTCTCCTCCATAAGTGTACATGATCTTGTACACTCATGTATAATTCTTCAAAGATATTTTGTTATAAATATAGTATTTTTTATATTATGATTCTCATATAGAGTTAGTGTGTCAGTTATAGTTTCATATAAAGTGAAAAATTCTCATTTACTTAAATATATTTTCGATGAAAATTCAATCTTATTGAATTGATTTTGACAAAATTACTTATAAAAATTTCTTTTACAGAATGGAAAGAAGTTGAATGTATGAAACTGATGGATCTCAAGAATTTTCAAAAACAATTTGGAGAGTTTTTTAGATTTTTCATTTCACAATGCTTCAAATAGTGGTCACATACACTGCCCCTATTACAATTGTATTGGAAGACCTTGGTTGAGCCATGAATAAGTAAGATACCACATAACCAAATATGGTTTTCAAGAAAACTACTCTATGTGGTATCACAAGGGGGATAAAATGAAATCTCAAATTGCTGATGATCTAAATGAGAGGACTAGATTGGAGAATTTTTTATGTGACCAGTTTTCGTTTATTCTTCATCATAAAAAATAAAGGATTCTGACCCAATAATATTTCAATATGAGCATACATGATGCATCTAATGAAAATGATGATGTTGTCAGGGTGAAAAAATTGAATGATGCTACCACGAATCCAGTATATCGACAATGCGGTAAAATGAAAAAGCTGTGATTTTTAATCTAATTATTTCATGGGAAAACTATGTATGGGATTTCTAATAGTGCCATCAATTACATTTTAACCTTCTTGAAGGACTTACTTCTAGTTGATGCAGATATTCCCTCAAAACACTATATGGGCATGGAAGTTAGTTGAGGAACTTGGATTTTCAAGAAACAAAATTCATGATTTCTTGAAAGATTTCAGTTTATTATGGGAGGAAACTGCTGAATAAAATGATTGTATAAAATTTGGCACATCTCGCTGGAAGCTAAAAGCTGATGGAACATCATCCCGTATGCCACAGAAAGTAATGTGGCAATTTTCCATTGATACCCAGACTCCAGAATCTTTTTATGTCCCATGAAATATAAATAAAAATTATATGGAATGATATGGAGAGAAAGAAATCTAATGATGAGTTGGTTCACCCTGCAGATGGATTTACATGATAGAGATTTGATGCTCGATATCCTGATTTTGTAGCTGACATGTGTAATATAAGACCCCGACCTTATACCTTACTTAATATTGAATTAAATGAATAATTCACATTGAGGATCTTTTCAGGTTTAGAGTTTTATAGAATTAGATCATAAAACATGCGTTACATTCCACATTTAAACAAAGTGGTTACATAAAAGATAGTACTCATTTTTCCCATCAACGGAAACATAATTAAAATAAAACATGGATTATTTCTTGACACTTCCTTGACACTATCATCACATCATGTACCTTTCCCTCAACCTGTGAAAAACATTTCAAAAACTTGGGATGAGCATAAAAAGCTCAGTAAGGGATATAAAAATATGGAAAGTAAACATGAGTACATGTATACGTAATAATCAATGAAATCATACTTTACTCATAAAACATAATCACTTTAACATACCTCATCAACTCATGAATAAAACATTGAAATCATAAGACAAAAAGGTAACTTGAGGCATTCATAACATTCTTACGTAGGGAGTAACCCTCTTGGTTTCGTTTGGAATAACCATCACAGTATATTCCCTAAATCTCTTCAGAGAAACCTTAACGTTTAGCCCCTTTGCGTTACCCAATGCATTGGAGAGCTATATCGGGCTCACCCGCCCTTAGTTTATCACGGAACCACCCGTCTTCATAATAATTCCCAAGAACCATAACATAATCGTATCACATAAAACATGCATAAAGGAAACATAACATTTCCACTTTTCAATCACAAGATATCAATACAACACATTGATATAAAAACATTATGAAAACCATTTTCAATACCAAAATAAAAGAAAAGTAAAACATGGCATTTATTTTTTTCATTTAAAAATCAAGGTATGGCTTGTAGAGGAAGCCGAAACTCAAATAATGGTCACGGCGGCGGAGAAGTCGTTGTCACCGCATATGTACGACAAAAAAAACATTCCCTTTTGTCGTTTAGTAAACGCTTCCTATAAAATGATTCCTTTTGAATAACCATAAAAGTCAAAGGGGTTTATACACCGTATAAAATAATGTTGTGTATAAAACAAAATATGCCTCAATGTAAGGAGATTGAGACAGATTCCCTTACAAAGATGGTATCCTTGGATTAAGGATAAATCAATTACAAAATTATGTGTGAAAAACGAATACACCAAATATAAGTGGATATTAAGTGTAAAATAATCATAGGTTATTCACACATATTCATAGAACGACATATTCAAGGAGTGAAAGTTTATCCCAAAGAATCAAAATTGGGTTAAGAAGTTCCCTTGAAAAAATTCGACAACCTAACGGCGTCACTTCAAAATTCAGAAAATGAGTTGATGAGAGATAAAAAGGGTATCTCATCACTTGGACATAAAATTTACATCAATAAGAACATATCCCAACATAACAATATTTAAATTAAAAGACCCAACAAAATATGTCTTTTAAAAAGAGGAGGGTGAAAGGTTCCCTTACCGACTTGGGTATCTTTCGAAACATACACCCCATGAAAGAAGGTCAGTACAACACTGGTGTAAATACTCATAAATGAAAGTATATTACACAAAGAGTAGAATAATGGGCAGTATATATACCAATCAATGAGAATGGTGGCAAATGTAGCATAAATCTTACGAGAATAAAAGTGAGATGAAAAATCCCTTACGAAAACTCTACAGCCTAACGACGCCACTTAAAACTTCCAAAAATAGATTGATGAGATAAAATAGAGTCTCTCATCATATTAACATAAAATTTACATCAAGAGGAATATAAAATAACATCCCCCAACATAACAAAGAGGAGCTTAAAAGAAGTGACATAAAGGAGAGTACTTAAAAATAAAGAGAGAGGTTGGATCTCTTACAAAAATTCGGCAGCCTAACGGCGCCACTCAAAACTTCCAAAATTGATTGATGAGAGAAAGTAGGGTCTCTAATCATATGAACATAAAAAGTACAGTAATATTAATATAAAAGAACATCCCAATCATAAGAAACATTAGCTTAAAAGGAATGACATAAAAGAGTGTACTTAAAAAGAAGGAGAGGGGTAGAATCCCTTACCTCAAGT
Organism: Viscum album; assembly: GCA_963277665.1. Taxonomy (NCBI): domain Eukaryota; kingdom Viridiplantae; phylum Streptophyta; class Magnoliopsida; order Santalales; family Viscaceae; genus Viscum; species Viscum album. The sequence continues at coordinate 21,933 of CAUJRU010003995.1, read as the reverse complement.
CCGACTTGTCTTGTTTGTTTCTTTATATTCCTGAATAATAAACTTGAGTTAATTTATACTTTCTTAAGAACCTTTTTCAAGTTCATTATTAATTTTATATCACTTATTACCATGTTATGAACACTATGTAATTATTTAAGTTAATAATGGTTGTTTTGTCGATCATTGGTACTTGAGTCAAAAATAAACTCTTTATAATTACAAGTTGTTCATGTGGTAAAATATACATTATATCAAGAATTATATTCATGATTTAGATATCATATATATTATATATATCCAGTATATACATGTATTTATAATATTACATAATCATTTAGAGGTAAGAAATGAAATGCACCGTTCATGGAGACGGTAAGCCGTACGTACGCATGAACGCTACTTTCATTTCTATTTCTTACTTAATGGAGTGAAATCATAATTATATAAAGGTATATCATATTTCCAGTATAATATAATATATAATATCATTAAATTTATCCTTTATAAGTACCACATATGGTGTTAACAAATCAAATCACTTTGAGGGGGCGGTAGTCCGCACTTCCTAAAATGAAGATATCGCGTTTACCAATAATGGAAACCATAAAGGTATGCCATAAATGAAAAATACAGAATCTTAATTAAACCATAAACATATTATATATCATATATAAATATAGTGTCATCTTAATGGACACCTTTGAAGGTGTTAGAAGAATATTGAACAATCATCGTTTCGTGAGGCAGAAATTCACCATCCACAGAAACAGTATGCTCTTTAACCATTAGATGAAGGTGTGTGTAAGTGTAGATAGAATAATTCTTATAAAAACATCATATTATATTTAAGATACTATTTTTGTTACAAAATAAAAGAATAAAATAGTTTAGGGGGTTGGAGAAGCAAAATAAAACATAAGAACACAAGAGAAAACACTACCTTTAAAACGGGTAACTCTTTTTGATTTAAACTCAAAGGCTTTCTTGAGAAGACTTCTGCCCAAAGTGCAGCTTCTAAGAGTTATAGAGGGATGTGGAGAGACAAAATGGGCAGGGTTTTGTCAAGCCAAAGGCTTTGGAAGTGTGGGTAAGGTGGTAGAGGTGGGGGCCTTTTATAAGAGGAGAGGAGGGGCACTCTTGGAAAGTTAAGAAAAGATACTTTGTTATAAAATGATTTTCAGATAAAAAAGGTCCCACAATTATATATTTAGAGGATAATGTGATACGGGTTATAAATCCACCCATATAATAGGTTTTTGACAAGTGTACGTCTTAGATTTTACATTATATTTTCATTTTATTTAAATCGTTAAATAATGAGGTAATCGCTCCATCATCATGGTGTCATAAATAATTTAATTTATAAAAATTATAAAAAATTATCATGATGTAGGGAAGATTTTTATATTTCTAATGAATATTTATAGTTAAAAATATGACTTGTATAACCCCATTTAATTTTTTTAGTAAAACAACTCATGTTTGTGACATTTTAATTTTAACATTAAATAAAAAGTTATTAATGTTATTTTCCCACCAAAGTGGATACATGGGGTCCCCAAGTTGAACCATGGATTTTATTGGTTGGAAATGACACATCCAATAAGGGTAGGACATGTGTCAAGATCTTTTCATATTATTAAAACATTATTTTTACCTTAAATTACACTAATTACCTCTAATCGCGATTAAAAACTTAAAAGTTACTATTTAACAAAAAATTATTTTAATCCCATTAAACCACATTTTACTTCTTAATGAAAACCATTTATGTCGGATTTTTGAAATTCAAAACACAGAGGTGGTAAAATTTCATTTAAATGGAAAATCAGTTTTTATAAGTACCACTTAGTGGTTTCACTATTCATCAAAAATTGATGTTTTTCAGAAAAATACCAAAACTTCACCCTAAGCTATATTTGATATTCCAGATTCAAAAATGATGTCTATTTTACAAAATTCAAAACATATAAGTTACATTAATTAATTTAATAATTAATTCCCGCTGTCATAGCAAATAGCGTGTTTTTATGAAACAATAAGTATCAAAAGTTTGACACTAGTTTAAGTCCAATTTCAAAGTGAAATTAATTCCAATGACCACTATTGGATTAAATTGTAAAAATATATTATAATTTTACTTTAAAACCAATTCAAAAGATAATATAATCATATAAATAAATTAGATTAAAAAGAGGTTTTGAATGAAAATACAACATTTTTCACTATTCATTAAAAAATGAACTTTATCGGAAAAATACCAAAAATTTACACAAAGTAAATTTTTATGTCCCGATTCTAAAGAAGAATTTTATTTTGTCAAATATAATAGATAAAATTGTCAGAAAGTGGATTTAAAAGAGGTTCGCCATCAAAAGTCGGTTAATCGACCTTTCAAAGAATATTAGAATGTTTACGCTTAAAATTGGATTTATTCGCATTTTTAATCCTCTAACATTTATTTTAAAAAGTAAAAATATTTGACAAACATATATAATCATTTTTTAGTTAGTTCTGTTCATTCCCCTCATTACAACGTCTAGGTGTTAACTACCATTTAAAATAAAATTATTTTATTATTAGAGTGCAACGTAAGATTTCAAAGGAACTCGTTGTTGCGTATTGGGTAAGCCATCGAGCATAGCGTTCCATTTAAATTAATATTAAAATTTTATTCACAAATAGGGATAAATATAAAAATTTCATATTCTTTATTTACCTGGGGTGTTACATCCTTCCCCCCTTTTGGGAATTACGTCCTCACAATTTTAAAATTGGGCTCAAAAACATCATTGAAAGTCCCACATCGGAACAAGAGTCGGTAAAACAATCACTTTAAAAGAAAGAAAGAGAAGTACAGAGGTCACCTGAGTTAACCCATACTAGGATTCCATGTAGGAAAACATGGATATGGAAGAAAAAGCAAAGGGTCATGTTCTGAGGGAGAGTGACATAAAACATGTTTAGGAGAAAGTTAACCACAAGAAAATCACAAACTTGTGGTGGGTTAAACAGTATTAGATTCCCCGGTAGGAAAAGTTAATAGACAACATTTTTGTTTTAAGTTACTTTTCATTGAGGAATTTATTTTTGATCTTAAGGAAACATATTTACTTGTCATGTTGACTTTCAACTTTTACTATATTTCTTACACAAACTCATACTTTCCCCAAATGATGAGTATTTAGGAAGACTTGTTCACACTAAGAGTACTATAATCAACTTCTAGAGAATCACCTAATCCACAAAAGAGGACTATATATTTCCCATGTATTTAGACTAATACCAAAACCAAAATTATTAGAACAAGATCAGATAATCCAGAAAAGGATAACCCTTTATAAAAAGAAAATCTATTCTTAATCTCCAAAATTTGTCCAACAAAACCCAAAGTTCAACGAAGACCATTCGATAAAAAATTTGTCCATAAAATTATTCAAAGTAAACCAAACTAAGATTGAAACCCAAATATTTTAAGGATTTAATCACATAGTCTTCCAAGGTACAAATTAACACTTATCTCCAAATAACATCAGTTGCTCTTAAAGTCTCATATTGAAAAGTAATTAACATAATCACATATCCTCCATGATAGGTTAATAATTTCCATAGATAACCCAAAATCAACTTACTATTAATTCATAAAATCATCTAACTAAAATGAATAAGTCATACTAACCAGGGACTTCACGTAGTCTAGTGGTAGGTGATAAATACCAGTCGCACTTTGGTTGTGGGTTTGATTCCCGCAGCTTTGTCCGACGCGACGGGTGGTCACACGGTCTACGTGTTGTCCTTTTTATAAAACTCTAAAAATAACCCTAACATGTTTTAACCTCAATAGTTTCCTTATACCTCTCATTTTCATCCAAATCATTACGATCTCAACATCTTAATTCTTGAAGTCTTATTTCACCACCATAAGATAAAATAAAACGATTCCCAAAAAGAATAACAACATACCTTGATCATGGAATCCACTCGGTTTCATCGTCATCTTGCTCACGTAGGTAGAAGTCCCATGCATTACAACAATGATTTAGGGATCCTTCAAAATCATTTTCTTCCTCCATCCAAATACACCTTGTACAACATGGGTCATATGGGTGTTCATAGAAAACCAGTTTTGGAAAATAATCATGTATGACATATAATTCTAAAACATCTGATAAAACATGATTTCTATAAAATATTCGGAAAAAATTTGAGTTGAAAATTTCTATTATTAGACCTTTTAAAATACCATAAGTATGTGCTGAGAGACTATATTTTAAAAGCAAATATAAATAGGTTGCGCAAGGGTCTCCTCCCTCAGCACCATTTTTAAAATCATAATATGCTTCAAATTCTTGTGATAAGGTAAAATATTTGAAAATACCTTGATAATATTTACCTTTCTTGAAAATATGGGAATATTGTGAAAATAGTATTTTTCTAAAAACAACCCATGATCCACGATGATAACGAGGTATAGTGGAGGTGTTTCATATCTCAAACAACTGGTTGCAAGTGAGTTGTATGCTAGAAAAAGTTTCACAATCATCCAAACATGACTTTGCAATAATTATTGAAAGAATGTCATCAGGAAGAGATAGGAATGTCATTTGAGATCCTTCTCCTTCCATTCGTAACTGACTTTACTTGACCTAAAAAAAGTTATAAAACAAGGATTTAACTGAAATAATAGATATAGGGACTAATCATGTGTCTAACAAAAACTCCTAATCCCTAAAGTTGTCTAAACCGACCTCTGATACCAACTATAAGACCCCAACCTTATACCTTACTTAATATTGAATTAAATGAATAATTCACATTGAGGATCTTTTCAGGTTTATAGTTTTAGATAATTAGATCATAAAACATGCGTTACATTCCACATTTAAACAAAGTGGTTACATAAAAGATAATACTCATTTTTCCCATCAACGAAAACATATTTAAAATAAAACATGGATTCTTTCTTGACACTTCCTTGACACTATCATCAAATCATGTAAATTTCCCTTAACCTGTGAAAAACATTTCAGAAACTTGGGATGAGCATAAAAAGCTCAGTAAGGGATATAAAAATATGGAAAAGAAACATGAGTACATGTATACGTAAGAATCAATGAAATCAAACTTTACTAATAAAACATAAGCACTTTAACATACCTCATCAACTCATGAATAAAACATTGAAATCATAAGACATAAAGGTAACTTCAGGCATTCATAACATTCTTACGTAGGGAGTAACCCTCTTGGTTATGTTTGGAATACCCATCACAGTATATTCCCTAAATCTCTTCAGAGAAACCTTAACGTTTAACCCCTTCACGTTACCCAATGCATTGGAGAGCTATATCGGGCTCACCCGCCCTTAGTTTATCACGGAACCACCCGTCTTCATAATAATGCCCAAGAACCATAACATAATCGTATCACATAAAACATGCATAAAGGAAACATAACATTTCCACTTTTCAATCACAAGATATCAATACAACAAATTGATATAAAAACATTATGAAAACCATTTTCAATACCAAAATAAAAGAAAATTAAAACATGGTATTTATTTTTTTCATTTAAAAATCAAGGTATGGCTTGTAGAGGAATCCAAAACTCAAATAATGGTCACGACGGCGGAGAAGTCATTGTCGCCGCATACGTACGACAAAAAAAAACATTCCCTTTTGTCATTTAGTAAATGCTTCGTATAAAAATATTCCTTTTGAATAACTGTAAAAGTAAAAGGGGTTTATACACCGTATAAAATAATGTTGTGTATAAAACAAAATATGCCTCAATGAAAGGAGATTGAGACGAATTCCCTTACAAAGACGATATCCTTGGATTAAGGATAAATCAATTACATAATTATGTGTGAAAAACGAATACACCAAATATAAGTGGATATTAAGTGTAAAAAAATCAGAGGTTATTCACACATATTCATAGAACGACATATTCAAGGAGTGCAAGTTTATCCCAAAGAATCAAAATTGGGTTAAGAAGTTCCCTTGAAAAAATTCGACAGCCTAACGGCGTCACTTCAAAATTCCGAAAATGAGTTGATGAGAGATAAAAAGGGTATCTCATCACTTGGACATAAAATTTACATCAATAAGAACATATCCCAACATAACAATATTTAAATTAAAAGACCCAACAAAAGATGTCTTTTAAAAAGAGGAGGGTGAACGGTTCCCTTACCGACTTGGGTATCTTTTGAAACATACACCCCATGAAAGAAGGACAGAACAACATTGATGTAAATACTGTAATGACCCAAAGTATTTCAATAGAAAATTCCCTTCTTATATCTATGTCATAAAAACACAAAATAATGAACTACTAAGTGATAAGTGACCTTTAAACATAATTGTTTCACCCCTATGTTTGGAATTTTAAAACTCCGACATACACGGTTGTGTTCAAGATAGTTTTTGGAGTCTAATGAAACAAAAATAATTTTTGGTGAATAGTAACCTACCCTTATGAATAGTAACCTACCCTTATGAATAGTAATATGACCCTTATGAATAGTAAATTAGAGTAACATTACCTATGAATAATAAAATAAAATTTAGACATCTTAGAAAGTGACAATTTGACCTTAGTAAATGTTTTTGGTATTTTATAAGTCATAAATAATTAATTATAATTAATTAATTAATTTAAAAGAATATTTATTTTACTGTAATGTATTCATAAATTATTTAATCAATGTCTAATAGTTTTTAGATAATTTTATAAGACCCTACGTAAATTTTGAAAGAACTATAAATTCAGTTTTAATCTTAAAAACTGCTTTTTTAAGTAAATTATGATTTTTATTAATTATTAAATTAATAATATTTAGAAAATTATTTTTGAAAAATGGACTTTCTTTTTGGATTCTACACGTTGAAAAATGGTTGGGGTAAATTTTTGGGATTTTTCTGAGATACTTGATTTTTTTTGTGAATAGTAGAATACATTAATTTACCATATAAATACATTTTAATTAAAACCCACTATTCCTGACATCACAAGTGATGTAAGCACCCAAATCCCGAACTCACATTCCTTTTTTACTATTATTGGTCATCCAATACTCACTATTCCTTGTCTTAGGTGAAATTAATAAACTAATCAATTTTATATTAAGGAAACCCCTATCCCCTCCACTATAAAAGCCACCCTTCACTCCCTCTTTTCCTCACACCTCTCAAGCTCCAATCCTTCTCTAAAATCTGCCCAAAAACCTTCCCTAGCTCATCCCCCACGTCCAAAAGCTAATGGTCTGATCAAAAGACCAATCCTAGCTTATTTAAAGAGGATCTCAAGAGGAGAATTCTAAAGGTAATTTCTCTCCCTCTTCTCCTTTAATTTCCTTTCAAGTTCAAGTTCTTTTCTTGATCTCTACCTACCTATCTTCATAAAAATTGTTCTGTAAATCTAGTATTATATATATACTGTAATATTATGATTCTAATGTTATATTATATCACCCCACACCCTTTCCCTCTTCCTTTTATTTAATTAAAGAGAACATTGTTCATGAGGTGTTAAATTTATCACCTTCAAAAACGACATGTTCTCTTCTTCCATTTCTATCTTCAATCTGGTCATGAAACAATTTTATGGTTGAACCAGAATATTTTATATGTATTATGTTCCATTTTAAGTTCTGGAAATAACCTATGGCCTTATTACTAAGTTAAATGTTAAAACAAGATCGTTGTGATCCAAAAACCGCCCAAATTAACCCAAATAACCATCATTAAATTTTTATCTAATGATTCGTCCACTTGGGTCTAATATAATTCACTATAAAATTATTAAAGATACTGTAATATCATTAATAACATGTAGTATCATTTCTGGATGTTTACCCATGATCTACACAAACATCAATTTAAGAATACAAGTGGACCGCTCAAGAAAACCATAAAAATGAACATCCCCGAACAATGTTTTTAAACTCTATAAGTCATACAAAGGAACATAATATGAAATAATGAAACCAGAATGAACCCTATTAATGTATAAAAGGTTCTGGAATTTCTAATTAATGAATATAATGTCATTATACAGGACATTAAAGAGAAGGAGGCATTCGAGTACATGGTAAGGGGAAATCTCGAACCCATTTTTCTTCCTTCAAGTTCTCCCTATTTCACTCCATTTTTTATATGGTTACTCCTCAAAGATAATTTGTTCATCATTTCCTTTACTTTTATGGGATATACATGTTTGTCACTGGTTTTTTATGTCCATCAAAATGTTTTCCAAAAGAACTCTTCTTTCAATATCTCACCTTTTACCTCTCATTCAAGGTTGATGGTTCTTGTATCAAGTATGTTGTTCCCTCTTTATTTTGGGAACCCAAAGCTTATGAATGTGTTATTATGAGATGAAACCCATTCCTTTCCATGGGTTATTTATGTACTTGTTTGATATGTGTTCTATGTGGAAATCATGATAATGATAATGTTATGATGTGACGGGTGCGCCCGGAATTATATAGCACAATATGAATGTTTAAATGTGACGGGTGCGCCCGGAATTATACAGTGCTCCAATGCATTGGGTAAAGTGATGAATCTCATGAGTAAATGTGAAATGATGTGTGAACATGATTCTAGCTTTGTTCACAAGTATTTGTGGTAGTTAACCACTAATACATGGTGTTTCATTTTTATGCATTGCCACATTTCAAGTCTTTTACTTATGCTCCTCTCATGATCATGATCTTTTGCCTATGTTATGATTCTGCTCACCCCATGATGTATTGTTCTTATCTATCCTCTTACTGGGCTTTTAGCTCACCCCTTTTGATGTATATCCTCAGGTGGCTACATGTACTAAGGAGAGGACAAGTGCTACTAAGAAGCTATAGAAGAAGAAATTAAATAAATGATTATGGTTGATGTTGTATTTGTTATGTATGGTCCTAGTTTTCCCAAGACACTAAACCTTTGGATCCTCCATGTGTAATACTATTGTGTTGTTTATCTTTAAAATGATGTAATAGTAATGTAAGAAAAGGTCGGGTCGTTATAGTTGGTATCAGAGGAAAGGTTTAGTTAATTTGGGAATTAGGATTAGTAAACCCTAGAGAAAACCTCTAGCATGAGAATAAGTACAAATATGTACACAAGAATATTTACTTAGGGATCCCATATGTTATGTTTTTGGTATAATTGTTTAAATGAATAAGTTATTCATGACTTGTTTACTTATTTTTTGTTCTAACCTTTTCTATTTTAGAAAATGGTGGGAACTAGGAGAAATCAGGCCAACAACTCTTGCGAGGGACAATGAAACGATTGCCCGAATGACATCCCCAATGATTTTGGAGGTGGAGTTCAAAACTTCATGGCGATGATTACCCAATTATCTCAGGTTATGAATAATAACCATAATAATGGGGAACGTCCTCCTTCACCAAAGAGGGAGCAACTAGCTATCGAATGTTTTATGCAGCAACGACCACCGGCGTTTTGTGGATCTTCCGATCCACTAGTTGCGGAATAGTGGGTCAACTCCATGGAGAAGATATTTTCTGTTCTTCACTGTTCTGAGATGGAGAAGGTGACTCTATCCGTTTATCGTCTAGATGGAGAAGCTGATCTATGGTGGGCTTTGATTAAGAACACCAAGCCAAGGGAGGAAATTGAAGAGATGGAATGGGAAGACTTTAAGATAATGTTTCTTAATAAGTACTTCCCACGAAGATAGAGAGAGAATTCATAGAGATCAAGCAAAAAGAAGGAGAATCTGTCACAACCTATGAAGAAAATTTCACAAGGCTCATAAGGTATGCTTCGGGTTTTGTTATCAACAATGATAGCAAAATTGATAGATTCTTTGGTGGATTAAAACCACATCTTCGAAAGGCTCTTGTAATTCGAGAATTTGGGAGTTATGAAGAAGTTGTTCGGTGTGCTCTCAAAGTGGAAATGGAGTTTGGATAATGGTCCCATGGCTATGGTGATAAGAAAAGAAAGATGGAGTTTCAAGATGGTGGATCTAGTGATAAAGATGGGAAGAAAACACAACGACCCACATGCCAAAAATTTGGGAAGTTGCACCATGGGAACTGCCTCAAAGGTACGGAGAAATGCTTTAAGTGTGGGAAGGAAGGACACCAAGCTCACGAGTGTCGAAAAGACATGAAAAGGAAGGATAATTTAGCCGATAAAAGGATATAACCACTCGTGGTTCAATGCTACAACTGTAGAGAGCTAGGGCACTATTCAAACCAGTGCACTAAACCTTGAGCTCTCGAGGTTAATCAGCGTCAACAACCACCAAAGCCAAAGGAACAAGGGAAGACTTATGCCATCACTACTGCAGAGGTGGAACATGATAATGATGTCGTACAAGGTACACTTCCTATTCACTCAAGAATGGAAAAAGTTTTATTTGATTCTGGTTCTACGCATTCCTTTATATCTTGCAAGTTTGCTAGAACTATAGAATCGAAGCCCCGAAACCTTGAAGTAGAGATATCTGTAAAAACACCAACCGGTGCAATCATTGCAACCCAAGTGTTTGACTCTTCTCTTGTTGAAGTATGTGGGAAGATTCTTCCGGCAAATCTCGTAATACTTCCCTTGGTGGAATTTGACGCTAGAATGGGAATGGATTGGCTCTCGTTATATAGAGCACATATTAACTGTTGGGAAAAGGAAATATATTTTCATATTCCGAACCATCCCATGCTCCTCTACAAATGCAAGGATGATCATGAATATCCTTTGAAAAATCCTTCAATGGTGTGGGTGATGATTCCCTATGAAGAAGCATACCTCACCCAAATGTTTGAGTCAAAGGAAAGTTCCAACCTTGAGGAAATACCCATCGTAAGGGAATACGGTGATGTATTTCATGAAGAGTTACCCGGAATTCCCCCGGATCATGAGGTAGAGTTCTCAATTGAACTCATACCCAGAGCTACTCCTATCTCAAAGTGCCCCTATAGGATGGCTCCTATCGAACTGGAGGAGTTAAAGAAGCAGCTGCAAGAGCATCTGGACAAAGGGTTCATACGCCCTAGTGCATCACCTTGGGGTGCGCCAGTGCTCTTTGTGAAGAAGAAGGATGGTACCATGCGGCTGTGTATCAATTATCGGAAACTCAATAAGATCACCATAAAGAACAAGTATCCTCTCCCAAGGATTGATGACTTGTTCGATCAGTTAAGAAAAGCTCAATACTTTTCAAAGGTGGATCTTCGTTTTGGATATCATCAAGTAAAGTTGAAGAAGGATGATATTCAGAAGACTGCCTTCCGTACAAGGTATGGGCACTATGAGTTTTTGGTGATGCTTTTCAGACTTACTAATGCCCCTGAAATATTCATGGATTTGATGAATAGAGTCTTTAGACATTACCTAGACAAATTTTTGGTAGTTTTTATCGATGATATTCTCATCTACTCCAAGAGAAAGGAGGAACATGAAGAACATCTAAGACTTGTGTTGGCGACATTGATAAAGGAGAAGTTGTATGCCAAGTTCAGTAAGTGTGACTTTTGGATGAATCAAGTCACGTTCTTGGGACATGTGATCACAAGCGAGGGAATTTCTGTGGACCCTTCAAAGACAAATGTGATTGAAGAATGGCCCAGGCCCTCTAGTGTCACAGAAATCCATAGTTTTCTTGGATTAGATGGGTACTATCGATGTTTTGTGAGAAACTTTTCACGATTGTCAAGCCCGCTAACTAAGTTAACAAGGAAAGGGGTAAAGTATTTATGGATGGAAGAATGTGAGGGAAGCTTCAAGGAGCTAATGAGAAGGATGATCACTGCACCTGTACTCACACTACCGAAAAGTGGAGAAAGTTTTGTGATATACAGTGATGCTTCAAAGAAAGGCTTGGGTTGTGTACTGATGAAAAATGATAATGTGATAGCCTACATCTCACGGCAGTTGAAGATTCATGAGCAGAACTACCCGACGCATGTTCTAGAGCTAGAAACCGTGATTTTTGCCTTGAAAATCTGGCGGCACTACCTTTATGGCGAGAAGTGTGACATATACACCGACCACAAGAGCCTAAACTATATATTCACACAAAAAGAGCTCAACATGCATCAAAGGAGATGGTTAGAGCTAATCAAGGATTACGATTTCTCTATTCACTATCATCCTGGAAAGGCGAACAAGGTAGCTGATGCTCTAAGCAGGAAAGAACCTGCTACTCTATCCATGTTGAGGATTGAGAAATACCCTATCTACTTGGATATGCAAAGCATGGATTTGGGAATCGTAAGGGCAGGGGATACATCCTACCTTTCCCAAATGATTGAGCAACCATCCATCCAATAGAAGATTAAGGAAGCACAAAGGGATGATGTGGAGATACAAAAGAGGGTGAATGCAGTAAAGGAAGGGAAGCTGCAAGAGTTCCATATCGACGATGATGGTGTGATTCGGTTTGGAACGCGGCTTTATGTGCCTTTATCACCCGAGATAAAGAAGGAGCTATTGGATAATGCACATAGCTCAACTTTCTCTATTCATCCTAGAAGTACCAAGATGTATCATGATCTCAGAGAACACTTCTAGTGGGATAACATGAATAAGGAGATTACGGAATATATATCAAGGTGCTTGGTATGTCAGCAAGTTAAAGCTGAGCGGAGAAAGTCCAAAGGTATGATGTAGCCATTTCCTATACCCATGTGGAAATGGGAAAATGTTACTATGGACTTTGTCACGGGTCTCCCGAAAACGTCAAGAGGAAATAATGTGATATGGGTTGTGGTTGATCGACTCACCAAGACTACCCATTTTATCGCTATTCGATAAGACCTCTCACTTGAACAACTTGCAAGGATATATGTGAAGGAATTAGTGAGATTGCACGGTGTTCCACTCTCAATTGTCTCTGACCATGATCCAAGGTTCACATCTAAATTCTGGAGGAGACTTAAACATGCTTTGAGTACTGAATTAAATTTCAGCATGACCTATCACCCCCAAACCGATGTCCAGTATGAAAGGACTATTCAGATGCTCGAAGATATGCTAATAGCATGCTCTCTAGAATTTAAAGGTGGATGGTATTAGCACCTTCCATTGGTTCAGTTCTCATACAACAATAGCTTCCACTCGAGTATTCAGATGGCTCCGTATGAAGCTCTTTATGGGAAGCGATGTAGAACTCCAACCTGTTGGGATGAAGTTGGAGAAAGAAAGCTACTTGGACCCAATCTTGTGCAGGAGATGACCGAGAAGGTTCAAGTCATCCAGAAACACATCAAAGCTGCTTAAAGTCGGCAAAAGAGCTATGCTGACAATCGTCGAAGGGACTTGGAGTTTGACGTTGGAGATAAAGTCTTCCTTCGAATATCTCCATGGAAGAGAGTCATGAGATTTGGGAAGAAAGGGAAGCTAAGCCCAAGCTACATTGGCCCCTTTGAGATCCTTGATCGTATAGGAGTCGTGGCCTATCGTCTGGCACTTCCACCGAATATGGCTCAAGTTCATGATGTGTTTCATGTATCACTACTGAGGAAGTACATACCAGACCCCTCACATGTACTAAACTTAGAGGTGGTACAACTGGATGATGATCTCTCCTATGAGGAGCAGCCAGTAAAAAATTTGGACCAAAGTGATAAGGTTCTACGCAACAAGACAACCTGCCTTGTCAAAGTGTTGTGGATGAACCATAAGTTTGAGGAAGCAACTTGGGAACCAGAAGAGGCAATGAAGGAGAAGTACCCACACCTGTTTGTGAAAAGTAAAATTTTGGGGGCGAAATTTCTTAAGGGGGGAAGAATGTAACGACCCAAAGTATTTCAATAGAAAATTCCCTTCTTATATCTATGTCATAAAAACAAAAAATAATGAACTACTAAGTGATAAGTGACCTTTAAACATAATTTTGTCACCCCTATGTTTGGAATTTTAAAAATCCGATATACACGGTTGTGTTCAAGATAGTTTTTGGAGTCTAATGAAACAAAAATAATTTTTTGTGAATAGTAACCTACCCTTATGAATAGTAACCTAACCTTATGAATAGTAATATGACCCTTATGAATAGTAAATAAGAGTAACATTACCTATTAATAATAAAATAAAATTTAGACATCTTAGAAAGTGACAATTTGACCTTAGTAAACGTTTTTGGTATTTTATAAGTCATAAAAAATTAATTATAATTAATTAATTAATTTAAAAGAATATTTATTTTCCTGTAATGTATTAATAAATTATTGAATCAATGTATAATAGTTTTTAGATAATTTTATAATACCCTACGTAATTTTTGAAAGAACTATAAATTCAGTTTTAATCTTAAAAACTGTTTTTTTAAGTAAATTATGATTTTTATTAATTATTAAATTAATAATATTTAGAAAATTATTTTTGAAAAATTAACTTCATTTTTGGATTCTACACATCGAAAAATGGTTGGGGTAAATTTTTGGGATTTTTCTGAGATACTTGAATTTTTTTGTGAATAGTAGAATACATTAATTTACCATATAAATACATTTTAATTAAAACCCACTATTCCTGACATCACAAGTGATGTAAGCACCCAAATCCCAAACTCACATGCCTTTTTTACTATTCTTGGTCATCCAAGACTCACTATTCCTTGTCTTAGGTGAAATTAATAAACTAATCAATTTTATATTAAGGAAACACCTCTCTCCTCCACTATAAAAGCCACCCTTCACTCCCTCTTTTCCTCACACCTCTCAAGCTCCAAGCCTTCTCTAAACTCTACCCAAACACCTTCCCTAGCTCATCCCCCACGTCCAAAAGCTTCTGGTCTCATCAAAAGACCAAGCCTAGCTTATTTAAAGAGGATCTCAAGAGGAGAATTCTAAAGGTAATTTCTCTCCCTCTTCTCCTTTAATTTCCTTTCAAGTTCAAGTTCTTTTCTTGATCTCTCCCTACCTATCTTCATCCAAATTGTTCTTTAAATCCAGTATTATATATATACTATAATATTATGATTCTAATGTTATATTATATCACCCCACACCCTTTCCCTCTTCCTTTTATTTTATTAAAGATAATGTTGTTCATGAGGTGTTAAATTTATCACCTTCAAAAACGACATGTTCTCTTCTTCCATTTCTATCTTTAATCTGATCATGAAACCATTTTATGGTTGAACCAGAATATTTTATATGTATTATGTTCTATTTTAAGTTCTGTAAATAACCTATGGACTTATTACTAAGTTAAATGTTAAAACAAGATCGTTGTGATCCAAAAACCGCCCAAATTAACCCAAATAACAATCATTAAATTTTTATCTAATGATTCATCCACTTGGGTCTAATATAATTAACTATAAAATTATTAAAGCTACTGTAATATCATTAATAACATGTAGTATCATTTCTGGATGTTTACCCATGATCTACCCAAACATCAATTTAAGAATACAAGTGGACCGCTCAAGAAAACCATAAAAATGAACATCCCCGAACAATGTTTTTAAACTCTATAAGTCATCCAAAGGAACATAATATGAAATAATGAAACCATAATGAACCCTATTAATGTATAAAAGGTTATGTAATTTCTAATTAATTAATATAATGTCATTATACATGACATTAAAGAGAAGGAGGCATTCGAGTACAAGGTAAGGGGAAATCTCGAACCCATTTTTCTTCCTTTGGGTTCTCCCTCTTTCACTCCATTTTTGATATGGTTACTCCTCAAAGATCATTTGTTCATCATTTCCTTTACTTTTCTAGGATATACATGTTTGTCACTGGTTTTTATGTCCATCAAAATGTTTTCCAAAAGAACTCTTCTTTCAAGATCTCACCTTTTACCTCTCATTCAAGGTTGATGGTTCTTGTATCAAGTATGTTGTTCCCTCTTTCTTTTGGGAACCCAAAGCTTATGAATGTGTTATTATGAGATGAAAACCATTCCTTTCCATTATTTATTTATGTACATGTTTGATATGTGTTCTATGTAGAAATAATGATAATGATAATGTTATGATGTGATGGGTGCGCCTGGAATTATATAGCGCAATATGAATGTTTAAATGTGACGGGTGCGCCCGGAATTATACAGCGCTCCAATACATTGGGTAAAGTGATGAATCTGATGAGTAAATGTGAAATGATGTGTGAACATGATGCTAGCTTTGTTCAAAAGTATGTGTGGTAGTTAACCACTAAGACATGATGTTTCATTTTTATGCATTTCCACATTTCAAGTATTTTACTTATGCTCCTCTCATGATCATGATCTTTTGCCTATGTTATGATTGTGCTCACCCCATGATGTATTGTTCTTATCTATCCTCTTACTGGGCTTTTATCTCACCCCTTTTGATTTATATCCTCAGGTGGCTACATTTACTAAGGAGAGGACAAGTGCTACTAAGAATCTATAGAAGAAGAAATTAAATAAATGTTTATGGTTGATGTTTTATTTGTTATGTATGGTCCTAGTTTGACCAAGACACTAAACCTCTGGATCCTCCATGTGTAATACTATTGTGTTTTTTATCTTTAAAATGATGTAATAGTAATGTAAGAAAAGTCCGGGTCGTTATAAATACTCATAAATGAAAGTATATTACACAAAGATTAGAATAATGGGAAGTATATATACCACTCAACGAGAATGGTGGAAAATGTAGCATAAATCTTACGGGAATAAAAGTGAGATGAAAAATCCCTTACGAAAACTCTGCAGCCTAACGACGCCACTTAAAACTTCTAAAAATGGATTTATGAGATCAAATAGGGTATCTCATCATATTAACATAAAATTTACATCAAGAGGAATATAAAATAACATCCCCCAACATAACAAAGAGGAGCTTAAAATAAGTGACATAAAGGAGAGTACTTAAAAATAAAGATAGAGGTTGGATCTCTTACAAAAATTCGGCAGCCTAACGGCGCCACTCAAAACATTAAAAATTGATTTATGAGAGAAAGTAGGGTCTCTCATCATATGAAATTAAAAAGTACAGTAAGATTAATATAAAAGAACATCCCAATCATAAGAAAGATGAGCTTAAAAGGAATGACATAAAATAGTGTACTTAAAAAGAAGGAGAGGGGTAGGATCCCTTACCTCAAGTCCGACTTGCCTTGTTCGTTTCTTTATATTCCTGAATAATAAACTTGAGTTAATTTATAATTTCTTAAGAACCCTTTTCAAGTTAATTATTCCTTTTATATCACTTATTACCATGTTATGAACACTATGTAATTATTTAAGTTAATAATGGTTGTTTTGTTGATCATTGGTACTTGAGTCAAAAATAAACACTTTATAATTACAAGTTGTTTATGTGGTAAAATATCCATTATATAAAGAATTATATTCATGATGTAGATATCATATATATCATATATATCCAGTATATACATGCATTTATAATATTACATAATCATTTAGAGGTAAGAAATGAAATTCACCGTTCATGGAGACGGTAAGTCGTACGTACACATGAACGCTACTTTCATTTCTATTTCTTACTTAATGGAGTGAAATCATAATGATATAAAGTTATATCATAATTCCAGTATAATATCATATATAATATCATTAAATTTATCCTTTATACATACCACATATGGTGTTAACGAATCAAATCACTTTGAGGGGGTGGTAGTCCGCACTTCCTAAAATGAAGATATCACGTTTACCGATAATGGAAACCATAAAAGTATGACATAAATGAAAAATACAGAATATTAAGTAAGAAATAAACATATTATATATCATATATAAATATAGTGTCATCTTAATGGCCACCTTTTAAGGTGTTAGAAGAATATTGAACAATCATCGTTTCGTGAGGCAGAAATTCGCCATCCACGGAAACAATATGCTCTTTAACCATTAGATGAAGGTGTGTGTAAGTGTATCTAGAATAATTATTATAAAAAAATCATAGTATATTGGAGATACTGGTGTTTTTACAAAAGAAAAGAATAAAAAGAGTTTAGGGGGTTGGAGAAGTAAAATAAAACATAAGAACACAAGATAAAACACTACCATTAAAATGGGTGACTCTTTTTGATTTGAACTCAAAGGCTTTCTTGAGAAGACTTCTGCCCAAAGTGAGGCTTTTAAGAGTTAGAGAGGGATGTGGAGAGAAAAAATGGGCAGGGTTTGGCCGAGCCAAAGGCTTTTTAAGTGTGGGTAATGTGGTAGAGGTGGGAGCCTTTTATAAGAGGAGAGGAGGGGCACTCTTGGAAAGTTAAGAAAATATACTTTGTTATAAAATGATTTTCAGATAAAAAAGGTTCCACAATTATATATTTAGAGGATAAGGTAATAATGGTTATAAATACACCCATCTAATAGGTTTTTGACAAGTGTAGGTCTTAGATTTTACATTATATTTTCATTTTATTTAAATCGTTAAATAATGTGGTAATCGCTGCATCATCATGGTGTCATAAATAATTTAATTTATTTAATTTCTCAAAATTATAAAAAAAATATCATGATGTAGGAAAGTTTTTTAGATTTCTAATTAATATTTATAGTAAAAAATATGACTTGTATAACCCCATTTAAAAATTGTTTTAGTAAAAAAACTCATGTTTGTGACATTTTAATTTTAACATTAAATAAAAAGTTATTAATGTTAATTTCCCACCAAAGTGGCTCCATGGGGTTCCCAAGTTGACCCATGTATTTTCTTGGTCGGACATGACAAATCCAATAAGGGTAGGACATGTGTCAAGATAATTTCATATTATTAAAACATTATTTTTACCCTAAATTACACTAATTAACTCTAATCGCGATTAAAAACTTAAAAGTTACTATTCACCAAAAAATTATTTTAATCCCATTGAACCACATTTTACTTCTTAATTACAACCATTTATGTCGGATTTTTGAAATTCAAAACACAGAGGTGGTAAAATTTCATTTAAATGGAAAATCAGTTTTTATAAGTACCACTTAGTGGTTTCACTATTCATCAAAAATTGAAGTTTTTCAGAAAAATACCAAAACTTCACCCTAAGCTATATTTGATATTCCGGATTCAAAAATGATGTCTATTTTACAAAATTAAAAACATATAAGTTACATTAATTAATTTAATAATTAATTCCCGCTGTCAGAGCAAATAGCGTGTTTTTATGAAACAATAAGTATCAAAATATTGACACTAGTTTAAGTCCAATTACAAAGTGAAATTAATTCCAATGACCACTATTGGATTAAATGGTAAAAATATATTCTAATTTAACTTTAAAACCAATTCAAAAGATAATCTAATCATATAAATAAATTAGATTAAAAAGAGGTTTGGAATTAAAATATAACATTTTTCACTATTTATTAAAAAATGAACTTTATCAGAAAAATACCAAAAATTTACACAAAGTAAATTTTGATGTCCTGATTCTAAAGAAAAAATTTTATTTTGTCAAATATAACACATAAAATTTTCAAAAAGTGGATTTAAAAGAGGTTCGCCATCAAAAGGCGGTTAATCGACCTTTTAAAGAATATTAGAATGTTTACGCTTAAAATTGGATTCATTCACATTTTTAATCATCTAAATTTTTTTGTAAAAAGTAAAAATATTTGAAAAACATATATAATCATTTTTTAGTTAGTTCTGTTCATTCCCCTCATTACAACGGCTAGGTGTTAACTATCATTTAAAATAAAATTATTTTATTATTAGAATGCAACGTAAGATTTCAAAGGAACTCGTTGTTGCGTATTGGGTAAGTCATCGAGAATAGCGTTCCCTTTAAATTAATATTAAAATTTTATTCACAAATAAGGATAAATATAAAAATGTCATATTATTTATTTACCTGGGGTGTTACATGTAATGTGAGGTTGAGTCTTTCATGTGACAGTTTTAATCCGTTTGGGTAGATTCTTACATCGCACATCACATGGCTGGTTTTTATACACATTTATAATCTACCCCATGGTTGTGTATGAAAAAACCTTTCAATTTCATGAGTATACTCATATCTAGCCCTTCTGATCCTAAAAATGATATAGACGTATACATACAACCTTTAATAAAAGAGTTGAAAATTCTCTGGTATGTGGGTGTGCGCACATATGATGCATGTTCTAAAGACATATTTCAGATGTGTGCTGTGATTATGTGGATGATCAATGATTTTCCTGATTATGCAATGATGTATGGATGGATCACGAAGGGAAAACTATCATGTCCTATTTTTATGAAGAATACATGATCTAGAAGACTGAAACATCATTGTAGTTTCAATTTTATGCGACATCGATGATTATTTCCAATGGATTATTATTCTCATGCACAAGTCACGATGATGAAATGTCAGTGGTTTGATTCAATGATGAGGTAGGGCACATTTATTGATGATTGTGGATTTTGAGTAACTGATATTACTTGCACTATTGCTACCGATGAACCATATGTATCGACATCAATGGCGAAACAAGTTTTTTTATGTTAAAGAGAAACTTCGACCTAAATTTGGTTTCATTATTGAAGTAATTCCAAGACATATTTTTGATGATGGTGATGATGTAATTGACACCATACCTACTTCCATTGGAAAAGATCCATTTATTACTATTGATGACTCCAATAGCTCAATTTTTAGAGTTGATTGTGAACTTGAAGTTGTGGTGGGAAATATATAAAATCATTCATTCATGTTCTCAATTATTTTGGTTTACCTCGACTTGGGCTATTAAGGTTGGTACTATTAAAATTGGTTTAATATTGATTACAAATATGTTGTATCTGACTTGACCGTTATGTGAATTTTCAATGTTTATTGGTTGCAATTTTATTTGAATTTCATTTTCTAATTTATAATTGAACTGTATTCAATCCTACAAAACCAACATTTCTAACTTGGTGAAAATTTCAATGATTCAACTGTGATTTGTATAAAATTTGTATAACTCTAAGACCTCTCTTTAACATTTTACTAGGTAATGAACATGATGGTTTGTATTCTTCTGCAAAAAAATGTATTGAAACCTGCATCATCTACTCGGGATAAATAAATTAATTTTTTCCTTAATTTTGAAAACTTCTTTACCCCTTATGAATCTGATAGAATCAATGTTCCAAGATTTTAATAAACTGATGACACTTAGTAAATAACCATCCTACTAAAAATTAAATTTCTTTATTACATATTGTATGATTTATTGGCTTCATTATATATCTATTCAAGCTCACCTAAAATAGTGGATAGTGAAATTATCCATGAATCCCCCTATTCCCTCTCATTTATTTTGTTTTTTGGGTTACACATTAGTTATCATTTTATATTTACTTCCATATTTTTTTTAAATGTAGGAAATGAAAACAATTTAAGAGAGACAATGAAAAAAGATTATGGACAACAATCGTCACATGACTGTGCTGGGCATTCCACCACTAGTGCATGTAGTGAGTTTTTATTTCAAATATATATATTTAAATAATATATAATGTCATGTGATTAATGTTTTTTAAATATTTTTGCAGGATCCATCTATTAGGCAACAGTTATTTTATGAGAAGCCTAGTAGTGGTCTCAGTACTCAGGGTGTTCATATGAGGGGGGGGGGTGGTACGAGAGTTAGATGATCTGGTCGGCATACCTGATTAGACCCTACCCCTCCCACTAATATACCATCCACCCCATATTCTGATCCCGGTGTGTCATTAGGGACACACGAGATATTTAGGCCTCCTATGTTTTCACTACCCTTTACATTTGAGCCTCCTCACCCGTATGTACCATATACGATGATGATTCCCACTCCCCATCCAACATTCGGTCAACCATCTTTCTCATCTTCTTTTACTTCAACTTCCTTCTCTCTGGGATTTTTTATTCCATCTTATTCGACTCTTGCTTTACCAGAGTCTGTCTCTGTGGAGCATAAATTGGGACCCACTCCATCTATACAGGGTGTTCCTTCAGTTTCTGCAGATCCAGTGGCTCCCATTGATCATACTACTGCAGGTATACTT
>CAUJRU010003994.1:0-26337 GCA_963277665.1 Viscum album | reverse complement strand
AACAAAACCCTACCCCACAAATGATAAACATAAACCCTAAAACCAAACTAAAAAAACCCTAAAACCTAGACCCAAAACACTATATCCGAAACCCCAATACCTAAACCCCAAAACCGAACAAAAAAATCCTAAAACCTAGAACCAAAATGTTATATCTGAATCCCCAATACCTACACTCTAAAACCAAAAAGGTGATAACTAGAACTAAAAACCTATTCTCTAAACCCTAATCTCAAAATAATATACCCTAAAACTTCAAAAGCTAAACCTTAACCTAAAATTATAAACCTAAACCCTAAATCCTTACCAAACAAATCCTAAAACCTAGACCCAAAACCATATACCCGAATCCCTAATCTCTAAACCCCAATACCTAAAAGTTGAAACATAAACCCAAAAACATATTAACTATACCCTAATCTCAAAATTCTAAACTCTAAACCTTAAAACATAAACCCTACCCCGTGAATCATAAACCTAAACCCTAAAACCGAACAAAACAAATCCTAAAACCTAGACCCAAAAGACTATATCTGAAACCCCAATACCTAAACTCTCAAACCTAAAAGCTGATACCAAAACCTAAAAACCTATTACCTATAACCTAATCACAAAATAATAAAACCTAAACCTTAAAACCTAAACCCCACCTGAAATAATAAACCTAAACACTAAATCACTACAAAACAATCCTAAAACCTAGACCCAAAACCCTATATATGAAACCCGAATTTCTAAACCCCAATACCTAAAATCTGAACCATAATATCAAAATTCTAAACTCTAAAACTTAAAACCAAAACCTTACCCCTCGAATCATTAACCCAAACCCTAAAACCGAACAAAAAAACTCCTAAATCCTAGACCCAAAACACTATATCCGAAACCACAATACCTAAAATCTAAAACCTAAAATATGACCCCTAAACCTAAAAACCTATTACCTATACCCTAATCTCAAAATAATAAAGCCTATTTCTTAAAGCCTATACCCGAACATGAAATCATAAATCTAAACCCTAAATTCTTACCAAAAAATCCTAAAACCTAGACCCAAACCCCTATATTCAAAACCCCAATCTCTAAACCGTAATACATAAAATCGGAACCCAAAACCCCAAAAAATATTACCTATGACACAATATCAAAATTCTAAATTCCAAACCTTAATACCTAAACCCTATCCCTCTAATCATAAACCTAAACCCAAAAACCGAACAAAAAAAAGCCTAAAACCTAGTCCCGAAACACTATATTCTAAACCCCAATACCTAAACTCTAAAACCTAAAAGAGGTACCATAAATCTAAAAAAATATTCCCTATACCCTAATCTCAAAATAATAAACTCTAAACCTTAAAATATAAAATCTACCCTGAAATCATAAACCTAAACCATAAATTCTTACTAAAACAATCCTAAAACAGAGACCCAAAACCCTATATCAGAAATTATAATCTGTAAACCCTAATAACTAAAAGCTGAAACCTAAACAAAAAAATATATTCCTTATACCCTAATCTCAAAATTCTACACTCTAAACCTTGAAACCTATACCCTACCCCACAAATCACAAACATAAACCCTAAAACCAAACCAAACAATCCTAAAACCTAGACCAAAAAAACTATATCAAAAACCCCAATACCAAAACTATAAAACCAAAAAGCTGAGCCCTAAAACTAAAAACCTATTCCCTATAACATAATCTCAAAATAATAAACTCCATACCTTAAAAACTAAACCATACCCTAAAATCATAAACCTAAATCCTAAATCCTTACCAAAAAAAATCCAAAAAGCTAGAACAAAAACCCTATATCTCAAACCTTAATCTCTAAACCATAATCCCAGAATGCTGAAATCTAAACCCAAAACATCGTCCCTATACTATTATCTCAAAATTCTAAACTCTAAAACCTAAAACCTAAACCCTACCACTTGAATTATAAACCCAAACCATAAAAACGTACCAAAAAATCCTAAAACCTAGACCCAGAACACTATCCAAAACCCCAATACCTAAACTCTAAAAACCTAAAATCTGAGACCTAAACCTAAAAAACTATTCCCTATACCATAATCTCAAAATATCAAACCCTAAACATTAAAAACTAAACCCTATCCTGAAATCCTAAATCTAAACCCTTAATCCTTACAAAAAAAATCGTAAAACCTAGACCCAAAAACCCTATATTTGAAACCCTAATCTCTAAACCCTAATAACTAAAATCTGAAACCTAACCCAAAAAAATCTTCCCCACCCTAATCTAAAAATTATAAACTCTAAATATTAAAACCTAAACCCTACCCTTCCAATCATAAACCTAAACCGTAAAACCGAATAAAAAAAATCCTAAAACCTAAACCCAAAACACTATATCTGAAACCCCAGTACATAAACTCTAAAACCGAAAAGCTGAGCCCTATAACTAAACACATATTCCCTATACCCAAATTTCAAAATAATAAACCATAAAACGTAAAACTTAAACCCTACCCTAAGATCATAAACCTAAACCCTATATCCTTACCAAAAAAATCCTAAAACCTAGACCCAAAACCATATATCTGAAACCATAATCTCTAAACCCTAATACCTAAAAGTTGAACCCTAAAAACAAAAACATCTTCCCTATACCCTAATCCTGAAATTCTAAACTCTAAACTGTAAAACCTAAACCCTACCCCACGAATCATAATCCTAAGCACGAAAACAGATCAAAAAAATCCTAAAACCTAGATCCAAAAAATTATTTATGAAACCCCAATACCTAAACTCGAAAACATAAATGCTAAGACCTAAACCTAAAAACTTATTACCTATACCCTAATATAATAAATAATAAACCCTAAACCTTAAAACCTAAGCCCTACCCTAAAATCATAAACATAAACACTAAATCCTTACAAAAAAAATCCTAAAACCTATACCCAAAACCCAACATCCGAAACCCCAATCTCTAACCCTAATACATAAAAGATGAACCCTAAACCCAAAAACATCATTCCTATACCATAATCTCAAAATTATAAACTCTAAACCTTAAAACCTAAACCCTACCCCTCAAATCATAAACCTAAACCCTTAAAGAGAACTAAAAAAATCCAAAAACCTAGAGCCAAAGCAATATATCCCAAACCCCAATACATTAACTATACACCCTAAAAGTAGAAACCAAAACCTAAAACCTAGTCCATTTACCCTAATATCAAAATAATTAGCCAAAAACCTTAAAACCTAAACCCAGTCTTGAAATCATAAACCTAAACCCTAAATCCTTACCAAAAAATCATATAACATAGACCCAAAACTATATATCCAAAACCCTAATCTCTAAACCCCAAAACTTAAAATCCGAACCCTAAACCCAAAAAAATATTCCCTATAACCTAATCTCAAAATTCTAAACTATAAACCCTAAAAACAAAACCCTACCCCACAAATGATAAACATAAACCCTAAAACCAAACTAAAAAAACCCTAAAACCTAGACCCAAAACACTATATCCGAAACCCCAATACCTAAACCCCAAAACCGAACAAAAAAATCCTAAAACCTAGAACCAAAATGTTATATCTGAATCCCCAATACCTACACTCTAAAACCAAAAAGGTGATAACTAGAACTAAAAACCTATTCTCTAAACCCTAATCTCAAAATAATATACCCTAAAACTTCAAAAGCTAAACCTTAACCTAAAATTATAAACCTAAACCCTAAATCCTTACCAAACAAATCCTAAAACCTAGACCCAAAACCATATACCCGAATCCCTAATCTCTAAACCCCAATACCTAAAAGTTGAAACATAAACCCAAAAACATATTAACTATACCCTAATCTCAAAATTCTAAACTCTAAACCTTAAAACATAAACCCTACCCCGTGAATCATAAACCTAAACCCTAAAACCGAACAAAACAAATCCTAAAACCTAGACCCAAAAGACTATATCTGAAACCCCAATACCTAAACTCTCAAACCTAAAAGCTGATACCAAAACCTAAAAACCTATTACCTATAACCTAATCACAAAATAATAAAACCTAAACCTTAAAACCTAAACCCCACCTGAAATAATAAACCTAAACACTAAATCACTACAAAACAATCCTAAAACCTAGACCCAAAACCCTATATATGAAACCCGAATTTCTAAACCCCAATACCTAAAATCTGAACCATAATATCAAAATTCTAAACTCTAAAACTTAAAACCAAAACCTTACCCCTCGAATCATTAACCCAAACCCTAAAACCGAACAAAAAAACTCCTAAATCCTAGACCCAAAACACTATATCCGAAACCACAATACCTAAAATCTAAAACCTAAAATATGACCCCTAAACCTAAAAACCTATTACCTATACCCTAATCTCAAAATAATAAAGCCTATTTCTTAAAGCCTATACCCGAACATGAAATCATAAATCTAAACCCTAAATTCTTACCAAAAAATCCTAAAACCTAGACCCAAACCCCTATATTCAAAACCCCAATCTCTAAACCGTAATACATAAAATCGGAACCCAAAACCCCAAAAAATATTACCTATGACACAATATCAAAATTCTAAATTCCAAACCTTAATACCTAAACCCTATCCCTCTAATCATAAACCTAAACCCAAAAACCGAACAAAAAAAAGCCTAAAACCTAGTCCCGAAACACTATATTCTAAACCCCAATACCTAAACTCTAAAACCTAAAAGAGGTACCATAAATCTAAAAAAATATTCCCTATACCCTAATCTCAAAATAATAAACTCTAAACCTTAAAATATAAAATCTACCCTGAAATCATAAACCTAAACCATAAATTCTTACTAAAACAATCCTAAAACAGAGACCCAAAACCCTATATCAGAAATTATAATCTGTAAACCCTAATAACTAAAAGCTGAAACCTAAACAAAAAAATATATTCCTTATACCCTAATCTCAAAATTCTACACTCTAAACCTTGAAACCTATACCCTACCCCACAAATCACAAACATAAACCCTAAAACCAAACCAAACAATCCTAAAACCTAGACCAAAAAAACTATATCAAAAACCCCAATACCAAAACTATAAAACCAAAAAGCTGAGCCCTAAAACTAAAAACCTATTCCCTATAACATAATCTCAAAATAATAAACTCCATACCTTAAAAACTAAACCATACCCTAAAATCATAAACCTAAATCCTAAATCCTTACCAAAAAAAATCCAAAAAGCTAGAACAAAAACCCTATATCTCAAACCTTAATCTCTAAACCATAATCCCAGAATGCTGAAATCTAAACCCAAAACATCGTCCCTATACTATTATCTCAAAATTCTAAACTCTAAAACCTAAAACCTAAACCCTACCACTTGAATTATAAACCCAAACCATAAAAACGTACCAAAAAATCCTAAAACCTAGACCCAGAACACTATCCAAAACCCCAATACCTAAACTCTAAAAACCTAAAATCTGAGACCTAAACCTAAAAAACTATTCCCTATACCATAATCTCAAAATATCAAACCCTAAACATTAAAAACTAAACCCTATCCTGAAATCCTAAATCTAAACCCTTAATCCTTACAAAAAAAATCGTAAAACCTAGACCCAAAAACCCTATATTTGAAACCCTAATCTCTAAACCCTAATAACTAAAATCTGAAACCTAACCCAAAAAAATCTTCCCCACACCCTAATCTAAAAATTATAAACTCTAAATATTAAAACCTAAACCCTACCCTTCCAATCATAAACCTAAACCGTAAAACCGAATAAAAAAAATCCTAAAACCTAAACCCAAAACACTATATCTGAAACCCCAGTACATAAACTCTAAAACCGAAAAGCTGAGCCCTATAACTAAACACATATTCCCTATACCCAAATTTCAAAATAATAAACCATAAAACGTAAAACTTAAACCCTACCCTAAGATCATAAACCTAAACCCTATATCCTTACCAAAAAAATCCTAAAACCTAGACCCAAAACCATATATCTGAAACCATAATCTCTAAACCCTAATACCTAAAAGTTGAACCCTAAAAACAAAAACATCTTCCCTATACCCTAATCCTGAAATTCTAAACTCTAAACTGTAAAACCTAAACCCTACCCCACGAATCATAATCCTAAGCACGAAAACAGATCAAAAAAATCCTAAAACCTAGATCCAAAAAATTATTTATGAAACCCCAATACCTAAACTCGAAAACATAAATGCTAAGACCTAAACCTAAAAACTTATTACCTATACCCTAATATAATAAATAATAAACCCTAAACCTTAAAACCTAAGCCCTACCCTAAAATCATAAACATAAACACTAAATCCTTACAAAAAAAATCCTAAAACCTATACCCAAAACCCAACATCCGAAACCCCAATCTCTAACCCTAATACATAAAAGATGAACCCTAAACCCAAAAACATCATTCCTATACCATAATCTCAAAATTATAAACTCTAAACCTTAAAACCTAAACCCTACCCCTCAAATCATAAACCTAAACCCTTAAAGAGAACTAAAAAAATCCAAAAACCTAGAGCCAAAGCAATATATCCCAAACCCCAATACATTAACTATACACCCTAAAAGTAGAAACCAAAACCTAAAACCTAGTCCATTTACCCTAATATCAAAATAATTAGCCAAAAACCTTAAAACCTAAACCCAGTCTTGAAATCATAAACCTAAACCCTAAATCCTTACCAAAAAATCATATAACATAGACCCAAAACTATATATCCAAAACCCTAATCTCTAAACCCCAAAACTTAAAATCCGAACCCTAAACCCAAAAAAATATTCCCTATAACCTAATCTCAAAATTCTAAACTATAAACCCTAAAAACAAAACCCTACCCCACAAATGATAAACATAAACCCTAAAACCAAACTAAAAAAACCCTAAAACCTAGACCCAAAACACTATATCCGAAACCCCAATACCTAAACCCCAAAACCGAACAAAAAAATCCTAAAACCTAGAACCAAAATGTTATATCTGAATCCCCAATACCTACACTCTAAAACCAAAAAGGTGATAACTAGAACTAAAAACCTATTCTCTAAACCCTAATCTCAAAATAATATACCCTAAAACTTCAAAAGCTAAACCTTAACCTAAAATTATAAACCTAAACCCTAAATCCTTACCAAACAAATCCTAAAACCTAGACCCAAAACCATATACCCGAATCCCTAATCTCTAAACCCCAATACCTAAAAGTTGAAACATAAACCCAAAAACATATTAACTATACCCTAATCTCAAAATTCTAAACTCTAAACCTTAAAACATAAACCCTACCCCGTGAATCATAAACCTAAACCCTAAAACCGAACAAAACAAATCCTAAAACCTAGACCCAAAAGACTATATCTGAAACCCCAATACCTAAACTCTCAAACCTAAAAGCTGATACCAAAACCTAAAAACCTATTACCTATAACCTAATCACAAAATAATAAAACCTAAACCTTAAAACCTAAACCCCACCTGAAATAATAAACCTAAACACTAAATCACTACAAAACAATCCTAAAACCTAGACCCAAAACCCTATATATGAAACCCGAATTTCTAAACCCCAATACCTAAAATCTGAACCATAATATCAAAATTCTAAACTCTAAAACTTAAAACCAAAACCTTACCCCTCGAATCATTAACCCAAACCCTAAAACCGAACAAAAAAACTCCTAAATCCTAGACCCAAAACACTATATCCGAAACCACAATACCTAAAATCTAAAACCTAAAATATGACCCCTAAACCTAAAAACCTATTACCTATACCCTAATCTCAAAATAATAAAGCCTATTTCTTAAAGCCTATACCCGAACATGAAATCATAAATCTAAACCCTAAATTCTTACCAAAAAATCCTAAAACCTAGACCCAAACCCCTATATTCAAAACCCCAATCTCTAAACCGTAATACATAAAATCGGAACCCAAAACCCCAAAAAATATTACCTATGACACAATATCAAAATTCTAAATTCCAAACCTTAATACCTAAACCCTATCCCTCTAATCATAAACCTAAACCCAAAAACCGAACAAAAAAAAGCCTAAAACCTAGTCCCGAAACACTATATTCTAAACCCCAATACCTAAACTCTAAAACCTAAAAGAGGTACCATAAATCTAAAAAAATATTCCCTATACCCTAATCTCAAAATAATAAACTCTAAACCTTAAAATATAAAATCTACCCTGAAATCATAAACCTAAACCATAAATTCTTACTAAAACAATCCTAAAACAGAGACCCAAAACCCTATATCAGAAATTATAATCTGTAAACCCTAATAACTAAAAGCTGAAACCTAAACAAAAAAATATATTCCTTATACCCTAATCTCAAAATTCTACACTCTAAACCTTGAAACCTATACCCTACCCCACAAATCACAAACATAAACCCTAAAACCAAACCAAACAATCCTAAAACCTAGACCAAAAAAACTATATCAAAAACCCCAATACCAAAACTATAAAACCAAAAAGCTGAGCCCTAAAACTAAAAACCTATTCCCTATAACATAATCTCAAAATAATAAACTCCATACCTTAAAAACTAAACCATACCCTAAAATCATAAACCTAAATCCTAAATCCTTACCAAAAAAAATCCAAAAAGCTAGAACAAAAACCCTATATCTCAAACCTTAATCTCTAAACCATAATCCCAGAATGCTGAAATCTAAACCCAAAACATCGTCCCTATACTATTATCTCAAAATTCTAAACTCTAAAACCTAAAACCTAAACCCTACCACTTGAATTATAAACCCAAACCATAAAAACGTACCAAAAAATCCTAAAACCTAGACCCAGAACACTATCCAAAACCCCAATACCTAAACTCTAAAAACCTAAAATCTGAGACCTAAACCTAAAAAACTATTCCCTATACCATAATCTCAAAATATCAAACCCTAAACATTAAAAACTAAACCCTATCCTGAAATCCTAAATCTAAACCCTTAATCCTTACAAAAAAAATCGTAAAACCTAGACCCAAAAACCCTATATTTGAAACCCTAATCTCTAAACCCTAATAACTAAAATCTGAAACCTAACCCAAAAAAATCTTCCCCACACCCTAATCTAAAAATTATAAACTCTAAATATTAAAACCTAAACCCTACCCTTCCAATCATAAACCTAAACCGTAAAACCGAATAAAAAAAATCCTAAAACCTAAACCCAAAACACTATATCTGAAACCCCAGTACATAAACTCTAAAACCGAAAAGCTGAGCCCTATAACTAAACACATATTCCCTATACCCAAATTTCAAAATAATAAACCATAAAACGTAAAACTTAAACCCTACCCTAAGATCATAAACCTAAACCCTATATCCTTACCAAAAAAATCCTAAAACCTAGACCCAAAACCATATATCTGAAACCATAATCTCTAAACCCTAATACCTAAAAGTTGAACCCTAAAAACAAAAACATCTTCCCTATACCCTAATCCTGAAATTCTAAACTCTAAACTGTAAAACCTAAACCCTACCCCACGAATCATAATCCTAAGCACGAAAACAGATCAAAAAAATCCTAAAACCTAGATCCAAAAAATTATTTATGAAACCCCAATACCTAAACTCGAAAACATAAATGCTAAGACCTAAACCTAAAAACTTATTACCTATACCCTAATATAATAAATAATAAACCCTAAACCTTAAAACCTAAGCCCTACCCTAAAATCATAAACATAAACACTAAATCCTTACAAAAAAAATCCTAAAACCTATACCCAAAACCCAACATCCGAAACCCCAATCTCTAACCCTAATACATAAAAGATGAACCCTAAACCCAAAAACATCATTCCTATACCATAATCTCAAAATTATAAACTCTAAACCTTAAAACCTAAACCCTACCCCTCAAATCATAAACCTAAACCCTTAAAGAGAACTAAAAAAATCCAAAAACCTAGAGCCAAAGCAATATATCCCAAACCCCAATACATTAACTATACACCCTAAAAGTAGAAACCAAAACCTAAAACCTAGTCCATTTACCCTAATATCAAAATAATTAGCCAAAAACCTTAAAACCTAAACCCAGTCTTGAAATCATAAACCTAAACCCTAAATCCTTACCAAAAAATCATATAACATAGACCCAAAACTATATATCCAAAACCCTAATCTCTAAACCCCAAAACTTAAAATCCGAACCCTAAACCCAAAAAAATATTCCCTATAACCTAATCTCAAAATTCTAAACTATAAACCCTAAAAACAAAACCCTACCCCACAAATGATAAACATAAACCCTAAAACCAAACTAAAAAAACCCTAAAACCTAGACCCAAAACACTATATCCGAAACCCCAATACCTAAACCCCAAAACCGAACAAAAAAATCCTAAAACCTAGAACCAAAATGTTATATCTGAATCCCCAATACCTACACTCTAAAACCAAAAAGGTGATAACTAGAACTAAAAACCTATTCTCTAAACCCTAATCTCAAAATAATATACCCTAAAACTTCAAAAGCTAAACCTTAACCTAAAATTATAAACCTAAACCCTAAATCCTTACCAAACAAATCCTAAAACCTAGACCCAAAACCATATACCCGAATCCCTAATCTCTAAACCCCAATACCTAAAAGTTGAAACATAAACCCAAAAACATATTAACTATACCCTAATCTCAAAATTCTAAACTCTAAACCTTAAAACATAAACCCTACCCCGTGAATCATAAACCTAAACCCTAAAACCGAACAAAACAAATCCTAAAACCTAGACCCAAAAGACTATATCTGAAACCCCAATACCTAAACTCTCAAACCTAAAAGCTGATACCAAAACCTAAAAACCTATTACCTATAACCTAATCACAAAATAATAAAACCTAAACCTTAAAACCTAAACCCCACCTGAAATAATAAACCTAAACACTAAATCACTACAAAACAATCCTAAAACCTAGACCCAAAACCCTATATATGAAACCCGAATTTCTAAACCCCAATACCTAAAATCTGAACCATAATATCAAAATTCTAAACTCTAAAACTTAAAACCAAAACCTTACCCCTCGAATCATTAACCCAAACCCTAAAACCGAACAAAAAAACTCCTAAATCCTAGACCCAAAACACTATATCCGAAACCACAATACCTAAAATCTAAAACCTAAAATATGACCCCTAAACCTAAAAACCTATTACCTATACCCTAATCTCAAAATAATAAAGCCTATTTCTTAAAGCCTATACCCGAACATGAAATCATAAATCTAAACCCTAAATTCTTACCAAAAAATCCTAAAACCTAGACCCAAACCCCTATATTCAAAACCCCAATCTCTAAACCGTAATACATAAAATCGGAACCCAAAACCCCAAAAAATATTACCTATGACACAATATCAAAATTCTAAATTCCAAACCTTAATACCTAAACCCTATCCCTCTAATCATAAACCTAAACCCAAAAACCGAACAAAAAAAAGCCTAAAACCTAGTCCCGAAACACTATATTCTAAACCCCAATACCTAAACTCTAAAACCTAAAAGAGGTACCATAAATCTAAAAAAATATTCCCTATACCCTAATCTCAAAATAATAAACTCTAAACCTTAAAATATAAAATCTACCCTGAAATCATAAACCTAAACCATAAATTCTTACTAAAACAATCCTAAAACAGAGACCCAAAACCCTATATCAGAAATTATAATCTGTAAACCCTAATAACTAAAAGCTGAAACCTAAACAAAAAAATATATTCCTTATACCCTAATCTCAAAATTCTACACTCTAAACCTTGAAACCTATACCCTACCCCACAAATCACAAACATAAACCCTAAAACCAAACCAAACAATCCTAAAACCTAGACCAAAAAAACTATATCAAAAACCCCAATACCAAAACTATAAAACCAAAAAGCTGAGCCCTAAAACTAAAAACCTATTCCCTATAACATAATCTCAAAATAATAAACTCCATACCTTAAAAACTAAACCATACCCTAAAATCATAAACCTAAATCCTAAATCCTTACCAAAAAAAATCCAAAAAGCTAGAACAAAAACCCTATATCTCAAACCTTAATCTCTAAACCATAATCCCAGAATGCTGAAATCTAAACCCAAAACATCGTCCCTATACTATTATCTCAAAATTCTAAACTCTAAAACCTAAAACCTAAACCCTACCACTTGAATTATAAACCCAAACCATAAAAACGTACCAAAAAATCCTAAAACCTAGACCCAGAACACTATCCAAAACCCCAATACCTAAACTCTAAAAACCTAAAATCTGAGACCTAAACCTAAAAAACTATTCCCTATACCATAATCTCAAAATATCAAACCCTAAACATTAAAAACTAAACCCTATCCTGAAATCCTAAATCTAAACCCTTAATCCTTACAAAAAAAATCGTAAAACCTAGACCCAAAAACCCTATATTTGAAACCCTAATCTCTAAACCCTAATAACTAAAATCTGAAACCTAACCCAAAAAAATCTTCCCCACACCCTAATCTAAAAATTATAAACTCTAAATATTAAAACCTAAACCCTACCCTTCCAATCATAAACCTAAACCGTAAAACCGAATAAAAAAAATCCTAAAACCTAAACCCAAAACACTATATCTGAAACCCCAGTACATAAACTCTAAAACCGAAAAGCTGAGCCCTATAACTAAACACATATTCCCTATACCCAAATTTCAAAATAATAAACCATAAAACGTAAAACTTAAACCCTACCCTAAGATCATAAACCTAAACCCTATATCCTTACCAAAAAAATCCTAAAACCTAGACCCAAAACCATATATCTGAAACCATAATCTCTAAACCCTAATACCTAAAAGTTGAACCCTAAAAACAAAAACATCTTCCCTATACCCTAATCCTGAAATTCTAAACTCTAAACTGTAAAACCTAAACCCTACCCCACGAATCATAATCCTAAGCACGAAAACAGATCAAAAAAATCCTAAAACCTAGATCCAAAAAATTATTTATGAAACCCCAATACCTAAACTCGAAAACATAAATGCTAAGACCTAAACCTAAAAACTTATTACCTATACCCTAATATAATAAATAATAAACCCTAAACCTTAAAACCTAAGCCCTACCCTAAAATCATAAACATAAACACTAAATCCTTACAAAAAAAATCCTAAAACCTATACCCAAAACCCAACATCCGAAACCCCAATCTCTAACCCTAATACATAAAAGATGAACCCTAAACCCAAAAACATCATTCCTATACCATAATCTCAAAATTATAAACTCTAAACCTTAAAACCTAAACCCTACCCCTCAAATCATAAACCTAAACC
Source organism: Viscum album (assembly GCA_963277665.1). NCBI lineage: Eukaryota > Viridiplantae > Streptophyta > Magnoliopsida > Santalales > Viscaceae > Viscum > Viscum album. Next base: position 12,970 of record CAUJRU010003994.1, on the reverse strand, counting down.
CTTAAAGAGAACTAAAAAAATCCAAAAACCTAGAGCCAAAGCAATATATCCCAAACCCCAATACATTAACTATACACCCTAAAAGTAGAAACCAAAACCTAAAACCTAGTCCATTTACCCTAATATCAAAATAATTAGCCAAAAACCTTAAAACCTAAACCCAGTCTTGAAATCATAAACCTAAACCCTAAATCCTTACCAAAAAATCATATAACATAGACCCAAAACTATATATCCAAAACCCTAATCTCTAAACCCCAAAACTTAAAATCCGAACCCTAAACCCAAAAAAATATTCCCTATAACCTAATCTCAAAATTCTAAACTATAAACCCTAAAAACAAAACCCTACCCCACAAATGATAAACATAAACCCTAAAACCAAACTAAAAAAACCCTAAAACCTAGACCCAAAACACTATATCCGAAACCCCAATACCTAAACCCCAAAACCGAACAAAAAAATCCTAAAACCTAGAACCAAAATGTTATATCTGAATCCCCAATACCTACACTCTAAAACCAAAAAGGTGATAACTAGAACTAAAAACCTATTCTCTAAACCCTAATCTCAAAATAATATACCCTAAAACTTCAAAAGCTAAACCTTAACCTAAAATTATAAACCTAAACCCTAAATCCTTACCAAACAAATCCTAAAACCTAGACCCAAAACCATATACCCGAATCCCTAATCTCTAAACCCCAATACCTAAAAGTTGAAACATAAACCCAAAAACATATTAACTATACCCTAATCTCAAAATTCTAAACTCTAAACCTTAAAACATAAACCCTACCCCGTGAATCATAAACCTAAACCCTAAAACCGAACAAAACAAATCCTAAAACCTAGACCCAAAAGACTATATCTGAAACCCCAATACCTAAACTCTCAAACCTAAAAGCTGATACCAAAACCTAAAAACCTATTACCTATAACCTAATCACAAAATAATAAAACCTAAACCTTAAAACCTAAACCCCACCTGAAATAATAAACCTAAACACTAAATCACTACAAAACAATCCTAAAACCTAGACCCAAAACCCTATATATGAAACCCGAATTTCTAAACCCCAATACCTAAAATCTGAACCATAATATCAAAATTCTAAACTCTAAAACTTAAAACCAAAACCTTACCCCTCGAATCATTAACCCAAACCCTAAAACCGAACAAAAAAACTCCTAAATCCTAGACCCAAAACACTATATCCGAAACCACAATACCTAAAATCTAAAACCTAAAATATGACCCCTAAACCTAAAAACCTATTACCTATACCCTAATCTCAAAATAATAAAGCCTATTTCTTAAAGCCTATACCCGAACATGAAATCATAAATCTAAACCCTAAATTCTTACCAAAAAATCCTAAAACCTAGACCCAAACCCCTATATTCAAAACCCCAATCTCTAAACCGTAATACATAAAATCGGAACCCAAAACCCCAAAAAATATTACCTATGACACAATATCAAAATTCTAAATTCCAAACCTTAATACCTAAACCCTATCCCTCTAATCATAAACCTAAACCCAAAAACCGAACAAAAAAAAGCCTAAAACCTAGTCCCGAAACACTATATTCTAAACCCCAATACCTAAACTCTAAAACCTAAAAGAGGTACCATAAATCTAAAAAAATATTCCCTATACCCTAATCTCAAAATAATAAACTCTAAACCTTAAAATATAAAATCTACCCTGAAATCATAAACCTAAACCATAAATTCTTACTAAAACAATCCTAAAACAGAGACCCAAAACCCTATATCAGAAATTATAATCTGTAAACCCTAATAACTAAAAGCTGAAACCTAAACAAAAAAATATATTCCTTATACCCTAATCTCAAAATTCTACACTCTAAACCTTGAAACCTATACCCTACCCCACAAATCACAAATATAAACCCTAAAACCAAACCAAACAATCCTAAAACCTAGACCAAAAAAACTATATCAAAAACCCCAATACCAAAACTATAAAACCAAAAAGCTGAGCCCTAAAACTAAAAACCTATTCCCTATAACATAATCTCAAAATAATAAACTCCATACCTTAAAAACTAAACCATACCCTAAAATCATAAACCTAAATCCTAAATCCTTACCAAAAAAAATCCAAAAAGCTAGAACAAAAACCCTATATCTCAAACCTTAATCTCTAAACCATAATCCCAGAATGCTGAAATCTAAACCCAAAACATCGTCCCTATACTATTATCTCAAAATTCTAAACTCTAAAACCTAAAACCTAAACCCTACCACTTGAATTATAAACCCAAACCATAAAAACGTACCAAAAAATCCTAAAACCTAGACCCAGAACACTATCCAAAACCCCAATACCTAAACTCTAAAAACCTAAAATCTGAGACCTAAACCTAAAAAACTATTCCCTATACCATAATCTCAAAATATCAAACCCTAAACATTAAAAACTAAACCCTATCCTGAAATCCTAAATCTAAACCCTTAATCCTTACAAAAAAAATCGTAAAACCTAGACCCAAAAACCCTATATTTGAAACCCTAATCTCTAAACCCTAATAACTAAAATCTGAAACCTAACCCAAAAAAATCTTCCCCACACCCTAATCTAAAAATTATAAACTCTAAATATTAAAACCTAAACCCTACCCTTCCAATCATAAACCTAAACCGTAAAACCGAATAAAAAAAATCCTAAAACCTAAACCCAAAACACTATATCTGAAACCCCAGTACATAAACTCTAAAACCGAAAAGCTGAGCCCTATAACTAAACACATATTCCCTATACCCAAATTTCAAAATAATAAACCATAAAACGTAAAACTTAAACCCTACCCTAAGATCATAAACCTAAACCCTATATCCTTACCAAAAAAATCCTAAAACCTAGACCCAAAACCATATATCTGAAACCATAATCTCTAAACCCTAATACCTAAAAGTTGAACCCTAAAAACAAAAACATCTTCCCTATACCCTAATCCTGAAATTCTAAACTCTAAACTGTAAAACCTAAACCCTACCCCACGAATCATAATCCTAAGCACGAAAACAGATCAAAAAAATCCTAAAACCTAGATCCAAAAAATTATTTATGAAACCCCAATACCTAAACTCGAAAACATAAATGCTAAGACCTAAACCTAAAAACTTATTACCTATACCCTAATATAATAAATAATAAACCCTAAACCTTAAAACCTAAGCCCTACCCTAAAATCATAAACATAAACACTAAATCCTTACAAAAAAAATCCTAAAACCTATACCCAAAACCCAACATCCGAAACCCCAATCTCTAACCCTAATACATAAAAGATGAACCCTAAACCCAAAAACATCATTCCTATACCATAATCTCAAAATTATAAACTCTAAACCTTAAAACCTAAACCCTACCCCTCAAATCATAAACCTAAACCCTTAAAGAGAACTAAAAAAATCCAAAAACCTAGAGCCAAAGCAATATATCCCAAACCCCAATACATTAACTATACACCCTAAAAGTAGAAACCAAAACCTAAAACCTAGTCCATTTACCCTAATATCAAAATAATTAGCCAAAAACCTTAAAACCTAAACCCAGTCTTGAAATCATAAACCTAAACCCTAAATCCTTACCAAAAAATCATATAACATAGACCCAAAACTATATATCCAAAACCCTAATCTCTAAACCCCAAAACTTAAAATCCGAACCCTAAACCCAAAAAAATATTCCCTATAACCTAATCTCAAAATTCTAAACTATAAACCCTAAAAACAAAACCCTACCCCACAAATGATAAACATAAACCCTAAAACCAAACTAAAAAAACCCTAAAACCTAGACCCAAAACACTATATCCGAAACCCCAATACCTAAACCCCAAAACCGAACAAAAAAATCCTAAAACCTAGAACCAAAATGTTATATCTGAATCCCCAATACCTACACTCTAAAACCAAAAAGGTGATAACTAGAACTAAAAACCTATTCTCTAAACCCTAATCTCAAAATAATATACCCTAAAACTTCAAAAGCTAAACCTTAACCTAAAATTATAAACCTAAACCCTAAATCCTTACCAAACAAATCCTAAAACCTAGACCCAAAACCATATACCCGAATCCCTAATCTCTAAACCCCAATACCTAAAAGTTGAAACATAAACCCAAAAACATATTAACTATACCCTAATCTCAAAATTCTAAACTCTAAACCTTAAAACATAAACCCTACCCCGTGAATCATAAACCTAAACCCTAAAACCGAACAAAACAAATCCTAAAACCTAGACCCAAAAGACTATATCTGAAACCCCAATACCTAAACTCTCAAACCTAAAAGCTGATACCAAAACCTAAAAACCTATTACCTATAACCTAATCACAAAATAATAAAACCTAAACCTTAAAACCTAAACCCCACCTGAAATAATAAACCTAAACACTAAATCACTACAAAACAATCCTAAAACCTAGACCCAAAACCCTATATATGAAACCCGAATTTCTAAACCCCAATACCTAAAATCTGAACCATAATATCAAAATTCTAAACTCTAAAACTTAAAACCAAAACCTTACCCCTCGAATCATTAACCCAAACCCTAAAACCGAACAAAAAAACTCCTAAATCCTAGACCCAAAACACTATATCCGAAACCACAATACCTAAAATCTAAAACCTAAAATATGACCCCTAAACCTAAAAACCTATTACCTATACCCTAATCTCAAAATAATAAAGCCTATTTCTTAAAGCCTATACCCGAACATGAAATCATAAATCTAAACCCTAAATTCTTACCAAAAAATCCTAAAACCTAGACCCAAACCCCTATATTCAAAACCCCAATCTCTAAACCGTAATACATAAAATCGGAACCCAAAACCCCAAAAAATATTACCTATGACACAATATCAAAATTCTAAATTCCAAACCTTAATACCTAAACCCTATCCCTCTAATCATAAACCTAAACCCAAAAACCGAACAAAAAAAAGCCTAAAACCTAGTCCCGAAACACTATATTCTAAACCCCAATACCTAAACTCTAAAACCTAAAAGAGGTACCATAAATCTAAAAAAATATTCCCTATACCCTAATCTCAAAATAATAAACTCTAAACCTTAAAATATAAAATCTACCCTGAAATCATAAACCTAAACCATAAATTCTTACTAAAACAATCCTAAAACAGAGACCCAAAACCCTATATCAGAAATTATAATCTGTAAACCCTAATAACTAAAAGCTGAAACCTAAACAAAAAAATATATTCCTTATACCCTAATCTCAAAATTCTACACTCTAAACCTTGAAACCTATACCCTACCCCACAAATCACAAACATAAACCCTAAAACCAAACCAAACAATCCTAAAACCTAGACCAAAAAAACTATATCAAAAACCCCAATACCAAAACTATAAAACCAAAAAGCTGAGCCCTAAAACTAAAAACCTATTCCCTATAACATAATCTCAAAATAATAAACTCCATACCTTAAAAACTAAACCATACCCTAAAATCATAAACCTAAATCCTAAATCCTTACCAAAAAAAATCCAAAAAGCTAGAACAAAAACCCTATATCTCAAACCTTAATCTCTAAACCATAATCCCAGAATGCTGAAATCTAAACCCAAAACATCGTCCCTATACTATTATCTCAAAATTCTAAACTCTAAAACCTAAAACCTAAACCCTACCACTTGAATTATAAACCCAAACCATAAAAACGTACCAAAAAATCCTAAAACCTAGACCCAGAACACTATCCAAAACCCCAATACCTAAACTCTAAAAACCTAAAATCTGAGACCTAAACCTAAAAAACTATTCCCTATACCATAATCTCAAAATATCAAACCCTAAACATTAAAAACTAAACCCTATCCTGAAATCCTAAATCTAAACCCTTAATCCTTACAAAAAAAATCGTAAAACCTAGACCCAAAAACCCTATATTTGAAACCCTAATCTCTAAACCCTAATAACTAAAATCTGAAACCTAACCCAAAAAAATCTTCCCCACACCCTAATCTAAAAATTATAAACTCTAAATATTAAAACCTAAACCCTACCCTTCCAATCATAAACCTAAACCGTAAAACCGAATAAAAAAAATCCTAAAACCTAAACCCAAAACACTATATCTGAAACCCCAGTACATAAACTCTAAAACCGAAAAGCTGAGCCCTATAACTAAACACATATTCCCTATACCCAAATTTCAAAATAATAAACCATAAAACGTAAAACTTAAACCCTACCCTAAGATCATAAACCTAAACCCTATATCCTTACCAAAAAAATCCTAAAACCTAGACCCAAAACCATATATCTGAAACCATAATCTCTAAACCCTAATACCTAAAAGTTGAACCCTAAAAACAAAAACATCTTCCCTATACCCTAATCCTGAAATTCTAAACTCTAAACTGTAAAACCTAAACCCTACCCCACGAATCATAATCCTAAGCACGAAAACAGATCAAAAAAATCCTAAAACCTAGATCCAAAAAATTATTTATGAAACCCCAATACCTAAACTCGAAAACATAAATGCTAAGACCTAAACCTAAAAACTTATTACCTATACCCTAATATAATAAATAATAAACCCTAAACCTTAAAACCTAAGCCCTACCCTAAAATCATAAACATAAACACTAAATCCTTACAAAAAAAATCCTAAAACCTATACCCAAAACCCAACATCCGAAACCCCAATCTCTAACCCTAATACATAAAAGATGAACCCTAAACCCAAAAACATCATTCCTATACCATAATCTCAAAATTATAAACTCTAAACCTTAAAACCTAAACCCTACCCCTCAAATCATAAACCTAAACCCTTAAAGAGAACTAAAAAAATCCAAAAACCTAGAGCCAAAGCAATATATCCCAAACCCCAATACATTAACTATACACCCTAAAAGTAGAAACCAAAACCTAAAACCTAGTCCATTTACCCTAATATCAAAATAATTAGCCAAAAACCTTAAAACCTAAACCCAGTCTTGAAATCATAAACCTAAACCCTAAATCCTTACCAAAAAATCATATAACATAGACCCAAAACTATATATCCAAAACCCTAATCTCTAAACCCCAAAACTTAAAATCCGAACCCTAAACCCAAAAAAATATTCCCTATAACCTAATCTCAAAATTCTAAACTATAAACCCTAAAAACAAAACCCTACCCCACAAATGATAAACATAAACCCTAAAACCAAACTAAAAAAACCCTAAAACCTAGACCCAAAACACTATATCCGAAACCCCAATACCTAAACCCCAAAACCGAACAAAAAAATCCTAAAACCTAGAACCAAAATGTTATATCTGAATCCCCAATACCTACACTCTAAAACCAAAAAGGTGATAACTAGAACTAAAAACCTATTCTCTAAACCCTAATCTCAAAATAATATACCCTAAAACTTCAAAAGCTAAACCTTAACCTAAAATTATAAACCTAAACCCTAAATCCTTACCAAACAAATCCTAAAACCTAGACCCAAAACCATATACCCGAATCCCTAATCTCTAAACCCCAATACCTAAAAGTTGAAACATAAACCCAAAAACATATTAACTATACCCTAATCTCAAAATTCTAAACTCTAAACCTTAAAACATAAACCCTACCCCGTGAATCATAAACCTAAACCCTAAAACCGAACAAAACAAATCCTAAAACCTAGACCCAAAAGACTATATCTGAAACCCCAATACCTAAACTCTCAAACCTAAAAGCTGATACCAAAACCTAAAAACCTATTACCTATAACCTAATCACAAAATAATAAAACCTAAACCTTAAAACCTAAACCCCACCTGAAATAATAAACCTAAACACTAAATCACTACAAAACAATCCTAAAACCTAGACCCAAAACCCTATATATGAAACCCGAATTTCTAAACCCCAATACCTAAAATCTGAACCATAATATCAAAATTCTAAACTCTAAAACTTAAAACCAAAACCTTACCCCTCGAATCATTAACCCAAACCCTAAAACCGAACAAAAAAACTCCTAAATCCTAGACCCAAAACACTATATCCGAAACCACAATACCTAAAATCTAAAACCTAAAATATGACCCCTAAACCTAAAAACCTATTACCTATACCCTAATCTCAAAATAATAAAGCCTATTTCTTAAAGCCTATACCCGAACATGAAATCATAAATCTAAACCCTAAATTCTTACCAAAAAATCCTAAAACCTAGACCCAAACCCCTATATTCAAAACCCCAATCTCTAAACCGTAATACATAAAATCGGAACCCAAAACCCCAAAAAATATTACCTATGACACAATATCAAAATTCTAAATTCCAAACCTTAATACCTAAACCCTATCCCTCTAATCATAAACCTAAACCCAAAAACCGAACAAAAAAAAGCCTAAAACCTAGTCCCGAAACACTATATTCTAAACCCCAATACCTAAACTCTAAAACCTAAAAGAGGTACCATAAATCTAAAAAAATATTCCCTATACCCTAATCTCAAAATAATAAACTCTAAACCTTAAAATATAAAATCTACCCTGAAATCATAAACCTAAACCATAAATTCTTACTAAAACAATCCTAAAACAGAGACCCAAAACCCTATATCAGAAATTATAATCTGTAAACCCTAATAACTAAAAGCTGAAACCTAAACAAAAAAATATATTCCTTATACCCTAATCTCAAAATTCTACACTCTAAACCTTGAAACCTATACCCTACCCCACAAATCACAAACATAAACCCTAAAACCAAACCAAACAATCCTAAAACCTAGACCAAAAAAACTATATCAAAAACCCCAATACCAAAACTATAAAACCAAAAAGCTGAGCCCTAAAACTAAAAACCTATTCCCTATAACATAATCTCAAAATAATAAACTCCATACCTTAAAAACTAAACCATACCCTAAAATCATAAACCTAAATCCTAAATCCTTACCAAAAAAAATCCAAAAAGCTAGAACAAAAACCCTATATCTCAAACCTTAATCTCTAAACCATAATCCCAGAATGCTGAAATCTAAACCCAAAACATCGTCCCTATACTATTATCTCAAAATTCTAAACTCTAAAACCTAAAACCTAAACCCTACCACTTGAATTATAAACCCAAACCATAAAAACGTACCAAAAAATCCTAAAACCTAGACCCAGAACACTATCCAAAACCCCAATACCTAAACTCTAAAAACCTAAAATCTGAGACCTAAACCTAAAAAACTATTCCCTATACCATAATCTCAAAATATCAAACCCTAAACATTAAAAACTAAACCCTATCCTGAAATCCTAAATCTAAACCCTTAATCCTTACAAAAAAAATCGTAAAACCTAGACCCAAAAACCCTATATTTGAAACCCTAATCTCTAAACCCTAATAACTAAAATCTGAAACCTAACCCAAAAAAATCTTCCCCACACCCTAATCTAAAAATTATAAACTCTAAATATTAAAACCTAAACCCTACCCTTCCAATCATAAACCTAAACCGTAAAACCGAATAAAAAAAATCCTAAAACCTAAACCCAAAACACTATATCTGAAACCCCAGTACATAAACTCTAAAACCGAAAAGCTGAGCCCTATAACTAAACACATATTCCCTATACCCAAATTTCAAAATAATAAACCATAAAACGTAAAACTTAAACCCTACCCTAAGATCATAAACCTAAACCCTATATCCTTACCAAAAAAATCCTAAAACCTAGACCCAAAACCATATATCTGAAACCATAATCTCTAAACCCTAATACCTAAAAGTTGAACCCTAAAAACAAAAACATCTTCCCTATACCCTAATCCTGAAATTCTAAACTCTAAACTGTAAAACCTAAACCCTACCCCACGAATCATAATCCTAAGCACGAAAACAGATCAAAAAAATCCTAAAACCTAGATCCAAAAAATTATTTATGAAACCCCAATACCTAAACTCGAAAACATAAATGCTAAGACCTAAACCTAAAAACTTATTACCTATACCCTAATATAATAAATAATAAACCCTAAACCTTAAAACCTAAGCCCTACCCTAAAATCATAAACATAAACACTAAATCCTTACAAAAAAAATCCTAAAACCTATACCCAAAACCCAACATCCGAAACCCCAATCTCTAACCCTAATACATAAAAGATGAACCCTAAACCCAAAAACATCATTCCTATACCATAATCTCAAAATTATAAACTCTAAACCTTAAAACCTAAACCCTACCCCTCAAATCATAAACCTAAACCCTTAAAGAGAACTAAAAAAATCCAAAAACCTAGAGCCAAAGCAATATATCCCAAACCCCAATACATTAACTATACACCCTAAAAGTAGAAACCAAAACCTAAAACCTAGTCCATTTACCCTAATATCAAAATAATTAGCCAAAAACCTTAAAACCTAAACCCAGTCTTGAAATCATAAACCTAAACCCTAAATCCTTACCAAAAAATCATATAACATAGACCCAAAACTATATATCCAAAACCCTAATCTCTAAACCCCAAAACTTAAAATCCGAACCCTAAACCCAAAAAAATATTCCCTATAACCTAATCTCAAAATTCTAAACTATAAACCCTAAAAACAAAACCCTACCCCACAAATGATAAACATAAACCCTAAAACCAAACTAAAAAAACCCTAAAACCTAGACCCAAAACACTATATCCGAAACCCCAATACCTAAACCCCAAAACCGAACAAAAAAATCCTAAAACCTAGAACCAAAATGTTATATCTGAATCCCCAATACCTACACTCTAAAACCAAAAAGGTGATAACTAGAACTAAAAACCTATTCTCTAAACCCTAATCTCAAAATAATATACCCTAAAACTTCAAAAGCTAAACCTTAACCTAAAATTATAAACCTAAACCCTAAATCCTTACCAAACAAATCCTAAAACCTAGACCCAAAACCATATACCCGAATCCCTAATCTCTAAACCCCAATACCTAAAAGTTGAAACATAAACCCAAAAACATATTAACTATACCCTAATCTCAAAATTCTAAACTCTAAACCTTAAAACATAAACCCTACCCCGTGAATCATAAACCTAAACCCTAAAACCGAACAAAACAAATCCTAAAACCTAGACCCAAAAGACTATATCTGAAACCCCAATACCTAAACTCTCAAACCTAAAAGCTGATACCAAAACCTAAAAACCTATTACCTATAACCTAATCACAAAATAATAAAACCTAAACCTTAAAACCTAAACCCCACCTGAAATAATAAACCTAAACACTAAATCACTACAAAACAATCCTAAAACCTAGACCCAAAACCCTATATATGAAACCCGAATTTCTAAACCCCAATACCTAAAATCTGAACCATAATATCAAAATTCTAAACTCTAAAACTTAAAACCAAAACCTTACCCCTCGAATCATTAACCCAAACCCTAAAACCGAACAAAAAAACTCCTAAATCCTAGACCCAAAACACTATATCCGAAACCACAATACCTAAAATCTAAAACCTAAAATATGACCCCTAAACCTAAAAACCTATTACCTATACCCTAATCTCAAAATAATAAAGCCTATTTCTTAAAGCCTATACCCGAACATGAAATCATAAATCTAAACCCTAAATTCTTACCAAAAAATCCTAAAACCTAGACCCAAACCCCTATATTCAAAACCCCAATCTCTAAACCGTAATACATAAAATCGGAACCCAAAACCCCAAAAAATATTACCTATGACACAATATCAAAATTCTAAATTCCAAACCTTAATACCTAAACCCTATCCCTCTAATCATAAACCTAAACCCAAAAACCGAACAAAAAAAAGCCTAAAACCTAGTCCCGAAACACTATATTCTAAACCCCAATACCTAAACTCTAAAACCTAAAAGAGGTACCATAAATCTAAAAAAATATTCCCTATACCCTAATCTCAAAATAATAAACTCTAAACCTTAAAATATAAAATCTACCCTGAAATCATAAACCTAAACCATAAATTCTTACTAAAACAATCCTAAAACAGAGACCCAAAACCCTATATCAGAAATTATAATCTGTAAACCCTAATAACTAAAAGCTGAAACCTAAACAAAAAAATATATTCCTTATACCCTAATCTCAAAATTCTACACTCTAAACCTTGAAACCTATACCCTACCCCACAAATCACAAACATAAACCCTAAAACCAAACCAAACAATCCTAAAACCTAGACCAAAAAAACTATATCAAAAACCCCAATACCAAAACTATAAAACCAAAAAGCTGAGCCCTAAAACTAAAAACCTATTCCCTATAACATAATCTCAAAATAATAAACTCCATACCTTAAAAACTAAACCATACCCTAAAATCATAAACCTAAATCCTAAATCCTTACCAAAAAAAATCCAAAAAGCTAGAACAAAAACCCTATATCTCAAACCTTAATCTCTAAACCATAATCCCAGAATGCTGAAATCTAAACCCAAAACATCGTCCCTATACTATTATCTCAAAATTCTAAACTCTAAAACCTAAAACCTAAACCCTACCACTTGAATTATAAACCCAAACCATAAAAACGTACCAAAAAAATCCTAAAACCTAGACCCAGAACACTATCCAAAACCCCAATACCTAAACTCTAAAACCTAAAATCTGAGACCTAAACCTAAAAAACTATTCCCTATACCATAATCTCAAAATATCAAACCCTAAACATTAAAAACTAAACCCTATCCTGAAATCCTAAATCTAAACCCTTAATCCTTACAAAAAAAATCGTAAAACCTAGACCCAAAAACCCTATATTTGAAACCCTAATCTCTAAACCCTAATAACTAAAATCTGAAAACCTAACCCAAAAAAATCTTCCCCACACCCTAATCTAAAAATTATAAACTCTAAATATTAAAACCTAAACCCTACCCTTCCAATCATAAACCTAAACCGTAAAACCGAATAA